>CAUYRB010113041.1:0-14167 GCA_963574695.1 Propithecus perrieri | reverse complement strand
TTTCGAACTCCTGAGCTCAAACAATCCGCCCGCCTTGTCCTCCCAGAGAGCTAGGATTACAGGCATGAGCTACCGCGCCCAGCCCTTTGCCCATTTTTAAATCAGGTAATTTGTCTTTTGTTATTGAGTTTTAGGAGTTCTAAAATATTTATGTCCAGATATCATATCCTGGATATTAATCCCTTTTCGGATATATGATTTGCAAATATTTTCTGTCAGTCTAGGGGTCACCTTTTTACACTATTGATATTATCTTTGGATGCACAAAATTTTTAAATTTTCATAAAGTGCAATTTGGCTAATTTTTCTTTTGTTGCCTGTGCCTTTGGTGTCATAGCCAAGAAATTATTGCCAAATCCAATGTTGGGAAACTTTTTTCTCTGCAATTTTAGGTCTTATATTTAGGTCTTTGATCCATTCGAGTTCAGTTTTGTACAGTATATGGTATTAGGTAGGCAAAGGTCCAATTTCATTTTTTCGTATGTACCATTTGCATTTTTTTGCAGCACGATTTGTTGAAAAAATTGTCCTTTCTCCATTGAATTATCTTGGTACCATTGTACATTTGACCATATACGCGAGAGTTTATTTCTGGGCTCTCTGTGTTCTACTCCATGAGTCTGCACATCTGCCTTTGTGCCAGTACCACGTTGCTTTGATTACTGTACTTTGCAGTAAGTTTTGAAATCAGGAATGTGAGTCCTCCAGCTTAGTCCTTCTTCTTCTGATTGTTTTGGCTATGAAGGGTCCCTTGAGAGTCCATATAAATTTTGGGATGGATTTTTTTCATTTCTGAAAGAACTGTCATTGAAATTTCGATAGAAATTGCACTGAATCTGTAGCTCACTTTGGAGAGCAAGAACATCTTAACAAAATTACGTCTTCCAATCCATGAACATGGGATGTGTTTCCATTCATTCATGTCTTCTTTAATTTCTTCCAGCAATGCCTTGCAGTTTTCACCATACAGGCTTTCACCACCTTGGTTGATTCCTAAGTATTTTATTTATTTTGGTGCTATGGTAAACATAATTGTTTCTTGATTTTCTTTTTTGGATTGTTCGTTGTTAGTGTATAAAAATGCAACTGACTTTTGTTCATTTTTGTTAAAAACAAAGATGGGAAAACACGATGCACATTGTTCTGTTTTATTTTACCTACTGGTGACTCTTGGAGACTTCTCCTTGTCAGAACATTCTCTTCTCAGTGTACAGTCATCCGTAGTGAGGACATCCACGCTGGATTAACCCAGTTCCACCAGGATATGTTTGGGGTGTTTGCAGTATTTTACTATTTTAAGCCACACTGCAGTAAGCACCCTTGTAAATGCTCCCTATGCACCAGGGGCAGGACCTTGGGGAAATTTCCAGAAGTAGAACCTCTGGGCTAAAGGGCAGGAACATTTTTAATGTTCCCTACAGGAGAGAAAAGCCAGCTTTGCCCAGAGGTAGGAGGGGGCTGGATCTCCTACCCTCGCCATCGTCGCTGCGGTCTTTGCTCAGCTGGTAGATATGAGCCCTAGTAGTCGTCCTGCCTCGCCGAGCAGTGCCCCACCGTGAGACTGGCCCAGCCTCTCATGGTGACAGTCCTGCTGCTGCCATCAGGGTCCAGGAATTGACTTTTTGCCAAGAAGATTCATTGGGTGGCTAAGGCCAAAGAACTTCTTAAAAACCTCCGTGTTTGCCTTTTAACTCATTTAGGAAAGCCCAGAATATCCAAAATAAGCCGTTGGAGAGAAGCCAGAGGTGTTCTGCGTAAACCGCCAGGGCCCCACTTTGGAGGTGAGCAGAGCCCGCGGCCTCTGATTAGCATCTCCACACGTGGGTGGCCGGGCCGGCTGAATTCCCTTCAGAGTCCAGCAAGCAGCCTTTTCCCTGAATCATCATGACGCCTGCAAACCGGGCACTGAAGTGATTAACGTCCTTCCGGGCCACTTGGTAGCGAACGTCTCCTGGACACATCCACCATATCTGATTCTGTCCTGCTGCCACCTCAGAGAGAACTGCGGGCATTCAACTGTGATGCTGGTAGGGAGGCGGGGTGGGGTCCCAGAGAGAGTGGCCAGTCACCTGGAGGCCAGGGCAGCATCCTTACCGTGCCCTGTTACCTCTGCCCTTCCGTGACCTTCGGCAGAAGGCTTACCTGATCCGGGACACGCTGTCCATGCTGTTTCCTCTCACCTGGACCTCTTTCTGTCACATGCTCCATCCTCACCGCTTACTCTGGCCCATTGCTTGTCACTCATTAGACCTCAGCGTCAAGTCACTTATGTTGGGAAGCCCTCCTGGACCCCTTCAGGGATAAATGCTCCCTTTCTAGATAATCTTAGGGTACCAAGCTCGCAGCACTTAAAACAACAATGACAGCTCGTTATGTGGGCCATTGTTATTTGTGTCTCTTTCCCCTCAGGCAGTAAGGCCCACAAGATCTGGGTCTTGGTCTGTGTCCCGGTACCTGGAATAGCATCAGGCATGTGCCAGTACCGGGGGACGGTGCAGTGCGGTGGATATGAGCATGACGTCAGAGCCAGGCTGCCCAGGTTTGAATCCTGTCTCTGTTGGCTAGGGCAAATTACTGAATCTCTCTGAACCTTTTTTGCACCATCTGTAAAATGGGATAATTGTACCTTTCTGATTGTTAGGGTTGTTAGGAGGGTTACATATGTACTTGGAATGGGTGCCTGGTCTGTAGAAGGTGCTAGATGAGTGCTAATGTTGGTGTTACATGCTAGTGCTTAGATGAGGGTCTCCAAGTTTCCATTTGTCCCAGGCACTGGTTGTTGCTACCCAGCATCCTCCTGCATGAGAATTGCTTAACATGTTGCAAGTATGCTTTCTGCTATGGTTGTTTTCATGCCAGTGTTGCAGCCATGGGATCGTAGTTCTGATGACAGTGACGACAAGCTGCTCCGGAGCTGATGGCTGCACCACTATCCACATTGCCCTGGCTCGGTGGCTGGCTCTGTGTGTATTTTTCCACCCCTGCTCCTGCAGACAAGAGCCTGGCCTTCCTTGTGTAACCCGGGTCAGATTCCTTAGAGAACTTTTGCCATCACTCTGTTGGGGCACAGCTTTGCTGCCCTGGGGCGGATGTCCAAGCAGCTGTCACCAGGGATGTGCTATGGCACTGAACCTGGGTGAGGAACCTCTCCCTGGGAGGGGGGTCGGACCAGGCTGCCTTTCCATGCTCGGGCCCCTCAGGACAGCTGCCACGTAGGGTGGCACCGTGTTGTCCGGCAGCTTAACCACCCAATCAGATTTTCTCTGTTTGCAGAGTGTAGTGGACAGCCTTTGGGGAGCCACCCAGCCCACACCTGCCCCTTCCCTGAGAACTCCTGGAGAATTCCTTAGACGGCATCTTAGTGTACTTGTCTCCACTCCATTGGCTGACTGGGTGCGACCTAACCCAAGATGGGCCAATCAGATTCTATCCTGGGAATTTGGACTCAGAAGTAGTCTTCACTGGCATGTGAACTACCCACTAAGGGTAGCCACATGCCCAGAGAAACAGAGAATGAAGCAGATGATCCTTGGCACTAAGAACTCTGGAGGGTCCTGCTGGTTTTCCAGTTCTCTGTTTGGGTCCCTTGGAAGCTGGGTGATACCGCCTGCCCTCTCCACCAGCAGCCACCTCTTTCTCCAGACAGTAAATCCCCCACCCCCTTGAAGCTAAGCATGAATGAGCTCCCCACTCTCATCTAAACCGACTGCATGTGTTTCCCTGACACGTTGGCCCTGCCTCTGCAGAGGAAACACTCCAGCCCCTGCAGCAGCCAGCACGGCTGGCCGGGGCAGCACCAGCGGGTGATTTACTGATCTAGCTGCAACTGACCCTGGGCCTTCCGGGAAGCATCTGCTCAGCTGCTCCCATCACTGCCCTGGGGCCCGCTGCGAGCCTGCGAAGAGCCCAGCCGCCCCAGCACAGGAAGCGCTCACGACTGTGTCAACTCCTGTCTCTGGTTGGATAGGACCAGCCTTGGCGGAGGAGGCTCATGAGGTCAGCAGGGCCCAGGCCCTGCTTAGGGCACTTGTTTTGTTTTCCTCTTGCAGAATGGAAATTGCTTTATTTATTATAAATATAAATGCAGACATGTGATTTTTTAAAAGCATTACGCAAATGCAGAATACTTTAAAGAAAAAAGCCTACTTCACCTCCGGATCTCGTCACCCAGAAAACATACGCATAAACACTTTTTTTTCCAGAAAGGAAATCAACTGCACATACCTTTGGAACCTGCTTTTTTGTTTGTTTTGTTTTTTTGGGTTTTTTTTGAGACAGAGTCTCGCTCTGTTGCCCAGGCTAGAGTGCTGTGGCCTCAGCCTAGCTCACAGCAACCTCAAACTCCTGGGCTCAAGTGATCCTTCTGCCTCAGCCTCCTGAGTAGCTGGGACTACAGGCATGAGCCACCATGCCCGGTTAATTTTTTCTACATATTTTAGTTGTTCAGCCAATTTCTTTCTATTTTTTTAGTAGAGACGGGGGTCTCGCTCTTGCTCAGGCTGGTCTCGAAGTCCTGAGCTCAAACGATCCTCCCGCCTCAGCCTCCCAGAGTGCTAGGATTACAGGCGTGAGCCACCACGCCTGGCCTGTTTGTTTTTTTTTTTTAGCAATGTATCCAGAGGCCATCTTTTCTCAAAAATAGCTTTATTGAGGTATAATTGACCTGGAATAAACCACACATATTTGAAGTACATACATTTCAACATATGTGTGCCCCATGAATCCATCTCTACAATTGAGAGAGCCATGTGCCCCAAAAGTTTACTTGCACCCCTTGGCAATCCCTCCTGCCACACACTTTCCCCAGCAACCACGGATCCTGCATTTTGTTGCTATGATCAGTTTGCAGTTCCTAGAATTTTATATAAATGGAATCATACATATTTTTTGTCTTGTTTCTTTCACTTAGTGTAATTATTTTTGAGAGTCACCCATGTTGTCGAGTGTGTTGACAGTTCATTCCTTTTTATGGCTAAGTGGTATTCCATTGTGAGGAGACACCACAGTTTATTTATCCACTTGCCTGCTGGTGAACATTTGAGTAGTTTCCAATTTGGAGCCATTACAAATAAAGCTGCTGTAAACATTTATATAGAAGTTTCTGTATGGAGCATTATTTCTCTTGAGTAAATACCTCTGAGTGGAACAGCTGAATCTTACAGTAAGCTTGTGTTTAACTACCAAACTATTTCCTAAAGTGGTTATACCATTTTATACCTTCCCCCAGCAGCATATACAAGTTCCAGGGACTTCACGTCCTTGCAAATATTTGATGTGGTCGGTCTTTTGTTGACTTGTTTTTTGAGACAGGGTCTTGCTCTGTCACCCATGCTGGAGGGCAGTGGCCCAATCATAGCTCACTGCAGCCTTGAACTCCTGGGCTCAAGCCATCCTCCTGCCTCAGCCTTTCCAGTAGCTGGGACTACAGGCACCACACCACCACGCCCAGCTAATTTTTTATGTTTTGTAGAGATGGGGTTTCACTATGTTGCCCCAGCTAGTCTTGAACTCCTGGCCTCAAGCGATCCTCCCATCTCGGCCTCTCAAAATGCTAGGATTACAGCATGAGCCGCCTTGCCTGGCTGGTCAATCTTTTTAATTTGAGCCATTTAATAGGTGTGTAGTGGTATCTCACTGTGGCTTTAATTTTTCATTTCCCTGGTGACTAATGAAGTGGAGCAATTTTCATGTGCTTCAGGACACCTTGGCAGACCCATAAATGGGCAGCTACATTGTCATTTTTAAGGAGTATGTAGTGCTACAACACTGGCTGCATCATTTTATTTAATTAAGGCCCTGCGGATGGACATCTTGGGTAGCTTGGCTATTTTGCTGTTCCACACCATACTGTGATGTACAACCTAGTGCATACATATCTGCACCTTTGTCTATTTTCTTTCTGTGGCATCCACGGGTAAAAGGAGTGCATGTTATCAAGGCTTTTGAAACATAATGACAAACAGCTCCCCTGGAAACCTGCAGGTAGCATAGCCCCATTGGCAGCACATGGGAAACAGTTCCAGCTTCTAATTCAAGCAGAAACCTCCAGAGCCATCACTTGCAGGGTTTGAGGAAGTCTTTCAAGTGTGACCCCATGACTTTTGGCAAGAAGCCAGAAATTAGGGCATATTGGCCACAGGACTCGCTTGGAGCGGCCTTGGAAAGTCATTACGATGGGCTGTTTCAGGGCTGGGGAAGGAAGAGGGGAGCTGGGGTCAGGCCTGGGGCTGACCCAGCAATGTTCCCGTCCATTCCTCGCCCTGTGACCTTGGCCCAGCCACTTGACCTCTCTCGCCGTGCTTTTCTCAGACGTGGAGTAGAACAAATAACACTAACCTCCAAGAATGTGAAAGCCCTTTATAAACCGGAAACACTCCCCAAAGGTGTGTGGCTGGGAACCCTTGCTTCCTCCCCAGAAGCATGGGCAGCACTCACTACTCTCGGCCACCTGCCCGAGGGCACCTGCCTGACGAGGATGCTGAGGCCCTGGCGAGGGAGGGGGAGAGGCGGCGTGGTGCAGAAGAACAGTAATAATAACCTTCCCCAGAGACGTCCACAACCTGAACCTGTGATCATGTGTTCCTGCGCCAGCTTCACGGCAAAGGGGAATGGAGGGAGCAGATGGAATTAAGGTTGCTGATCAGCTGACCTAAAACAGGGAGAGCAGCCGGGTGAGCCAATGGAATCACCAAGGTCCTTCCATGCGGAAGAGGAAGACAGAAGAAAGAATCGAGAGACGCCACGTGGGAAGGACTCAGCCCTGCATTGCTGGCTCTGAAGGCGGAGGAAGGGGCCACGCACCAAGGAATGCAGGTGGCCTCTAGGAGCTGGAAAAGGAAGGGAAAAGAATCCTCCCCTAGAGCCCCCAGAAGGAACGCAGCCCCCGCCAACACTTTGATTTTAGCCCAGTGAGACCCATTTCGTGCTTCCATCCCCCAGAACTGTAAGATAATAAATTTGTGTTGTTTTAAGCTACGAAGTTGGTGGGAATCTGTTACAGCAGAGATAGGAGCTAATACAGGAAGAAAGGTGGCACCATGGGAGGCAGGAACACTGCCGCTGCTGGCGTCGCGGCGGGGGAACTGCACCGGTAAATTGCGGCGGTGTCTCTGTGGCCTCTGGGAACACGGAGCAGTGCTCCTCGCTTCAGTGGGGGTTGATGTCTGGGGAGAGAGAGATAACTCCAAACAGAGTCCGTGAATGCCGGGCTGTGGGCATTCAGAGGCAGTTGGGAACCATTGAGGGTTTCAGACAGAGCAGGGAGATTAGGAGGACTTGCTTTTAGCAGTGCGGATGGGGTGAAAGAGTCCTGGGTGCAAGTCCCAGCACTACCTCTCTGGGGACCTTGGGGCGAGTTGCGGACGCTCTCTGGATCTGCGCTCCACTTCCTGCAAACGATGGGGCCATTTCTGAGGTTCTTCCTAGTCACGGAACGCAGCTGGCCCAGCCTGATCAGGGCCTTTGGCGATCAAAGGGGATTCTCTGACCTGGCACCTAGAGGGTGGAAAAAGTAAGAAAATAATAAAAATAATAATAATAATAGTAGCAACATTAATTGAGCACTAACCATGAGTTAAAATTTTACATGATATATCTCATTTGATCTCACTATTCTGTCAAGGGTTACGCTGTGCTCTTAGTCTAAAGGTCAGTGTCCCCACGAGGACCCACAAGGCTCCAAGGTGTGGCCCTGCTGAACCCTCGGGCCTCATCTCAGACCTTTCTCCCCTTCACTCTCTGCACTCTGCTTCTTTCAGTCCCGGAAATGAATGTGGCCTCCCCACCCACCTCATGGCCTTTGCACAAGCTGTTCCGTGCACTAGGAGTGCAGTCACCCTGCTCAACACCTGCTCAACCCTCCTGACCTCCGTCTCAGCTCAGCGGCCAGCTAGTAGCCCTGCCCCCAGCTAAGTCAGGTTCCTGCATATGTACTTGCGCTTGACTTCAGATGACATGGCCCCCTACATAAGCACCTTTAAATACATATCTGTGTGGTTACCTGAGTGATCTCTGCCTCCTGACCAGGTCGTGGGGGCCAGTAGGCTAGGATGGCAAATGTTTGATGAAAGAATAAATAAGTAAATAAATACATATCTGCTTACTGAAGGGATAAACAACAGAGTCCAAAGGCTGGTTCTCATCTACATTTTTTTCGAAAGCAGAAATGGGCTCAGAGACGATCAGAGGTTTGCTCAAAGTCACCAGCTGAACTTGGTGGGCTCCCTCCTTACAGGATGCAGGGGCTGTCTGAGCAGAGGGTCACTGTGAGGGGTGTCACGGCTGGAGGAACCTGGGCCTGTCCGGCAGGCGGATCTGCTGGGGAAGCGCCTTAGAAAGGATGTGCTGAGCGCAGCTGCCCAGGCAGAAGAGGAAGGAACTGAGGCCGGCGGGTGGGGGCCCCAGACCCTGCTCCCTGCGGCCGCAGCAGATCTTCCCCAGAGTCTGCCCCCCACCCCTGGCCACTCTCTGTAACAGGTTCTCACACTCACTCTGGCCGATATTGCTGTTTAAAAGGCTTTTCACGGTGGCTCACGCCAGGCGTGGACAAGGCTCGGGGCTCGGGCCCACTTGGCCACTCCCCGCAGGAGCACGGTAGGACCATTTTGGAGGATGACTTGGCAATATGAGAAAACTTTCGAAGTGCATACCCTTTGACCCAGCAATTCCGCTTCTGGGAATTTATCCTAAAGAAACGCTAACATCCATGAAATCAGCAAGAATATTCACACGAGGCCGTGTTTACTGTAGCACTGCTTGTCGTGGTGAAGAATTGGAAGCCACCTCATGGACATCAGCAGGAAACAGATAAGTAAATAATGCTTCCCCGATCCCATGGAAAACCACACAGTCATTCAAAACAATGAGATGTTCATGATACATGTATGTATTGTTAAGATTTTGAAAAATTTGCAGAACAATGTGTTTCAATGATCTATTGCTGAGTAACAAACTACCCCCAAACTCGCCTGCTCTTCAGCTCCACGTGGCTTTTGCAGGGGTCACTCACGTGGCGCATTCAGCTGGGAGCCTGGCTGGTGCTGGAACCTCCAAGGTGGCCTCATCCTCCAGGGCCTGTCTCCACGTGGCCTCGTCATTCCACAGCCTGAGCTTCCCTGCAGCATGGTGGTTAGATCCCGAGAGTGAATATTGTATTTTAAGAAAACAAGCCTCAAAGTGCAAGCCCTTAGCAAACATATGCTTGCATCATGTTTAACTAAATCCCATTGGCCAAGGTTCATCACAAAGCCAGGTCCAAATTCAACATGAGAGACCTACACCGGGGCCTGGGTGCTGGGAGGCAAGGTGCACTGGGCCATTACAGTAACGACCTAGCAGAATACGTGTAATAAGATCATATTCTACTAAGAAACCATGGCTGAGTGCGGTGGCTCACACCTGTAATCCCAGCACTTTGGGAGGCTGAGGCCGGAGGAGCACTTGAGCCAGGAGTTTAGGACTAGCCTGGACAACATATCAAGACCTCATCTCTAATTAAAATTTTAAGAAATTTCTGGGAGGCCGAGGCAGGTGGATCGCTCAAGGTCAGGAGTTTGAGACCAGCCTGAGCATGAGCGAGACCCCATCTCTTCTAAAATATAGAAAGAAATGATCTGGACAACTAAAAATATATATATATAAAAAAACTAGCCCAGCACAATTCACAATTGCAAAAATGTGGAAACAACCTAAGTATCCATCAATACAGGAGTGGATTAATAAAATGTGGTATATGTATACCATGGAGTACTATTCAGCTTTAAGAAACAATGGTGATATACCAGCTCTCGTATACTCCTGGATAGAGGTGGAACACATTTTACTAAGTGAAGTATCCCAAGAATGGAAAAACAAGCACCACATGTACTCACCACCAAATTGGTATTAACTGATCAACACATAAGTGAACATATAAGAAAAACATCTATTGGATGTCGGGCAGGGCGGAGGGGGTGGGGGGAGGAAGGGACGGTATATGCATACACAAAGAGTGCGATGCGCACCATCCGAGGGATGGACACGCTTGAAGCTCAGACTTGGGGGGGTCGGGGGGGCAAGGGCAACATATGTAACCTAAACATCTGTACCCCCATAATATGCTGAAATAAAAAAATATATATAAAAGAAATAAATAGTAAACAGGAAAAAATATCTAAAAGAATATCAATAAATTACTAATCAACATATGCTACACATTTATAAAAGGGAACACTATACAACAATTTTAAAAGGTAGTATAAATATGTATTAATAGTTATATCATTGATATGAGACAGTTGTATATGACATATTGTATTATGGAAGGAAAAATATGTAGAATATGACCCTGTTTTAGCAAAAAAAATAAAATAGTTATAGATATATACATGTATAGAAAAAAGTCTGGAGAGATTTAAATATGTCTAGAAAGCTTAAGCATGATTTCCATTTCTGTGAGGTTAGATTATGACTTTTAATTTTTCTTTATGTTTGACTGAATTTTCTAAGGTTTTCTGCAGTAGGCATGTATTACTTTTATAATCAGAAGAAATAATAAGGCTATTCTCATTCTAGAGGAAAAGGAGATTGAATTTTACACACCTATTTATCTACCCATCCACACAAAGATGGCAGCCTCTGGTTTATGACTTATAACAGTGGAAACATAAGATATGACTATGACAGAGCTGGAGAACCTGCAGCCTGAAAGCCACATGTGGCCTTGTAGGTCCTGAAGTGTGGCCTTTTGACTGAATCCAAATTTTACAGAACAAATCCTTTTATTTTTATTAATAGGTTTTTGTTCATCTTATATATTTTTATTTTATTTTTAAAATGAACATATTTAAAATACCAAAGAATAAGTAAGTTTAAACACAATAATCCTCCCAGATTGACCAGCCCGATTAGAACATTCGTAAACCATAAGGTCTAAATTGACAGCTGCTATGCTCATTATTTAGCTCTAACTTCACCTGCCACTACCGCACGAGGCTGGTTGGCAAGAATTTATGGGGGTCAAGTATGCCAGTCTGTTATCAGCTTTTGACAAGGGTGCTATGTTTGTTTGAAATGGAATTTGTGAAGAGTTGCACAGCTCTACAGTATTTTTTAATTCTATTTGCTTAACAGCCCATCATGTCAAGGAAGACTAAGAAAATGCTGAAGAAAGAAAACAGATTTTTTAATGAGGATTGGGAATTGCAATATTATCTTGTTTCTGCTAAGGATAAGATGATTTGCTTGCTTTGTGATAGTGCAATATCAACATTAAAGAAATTCAATGCTCATCAGTTGTATAACACTCATAAGGACCACAAATGTTTTAAATTAGAGAGAGAGGCAAGAAAGGTTGTATTGCAGAAATTGAAAGACAAAAAGCAAAAGCAAAGACAATTCTTTCAAACAGCAATAAGACCTAGAAATAATGCCACTGAAGCAACTTATAAAGTAGTTTATATGCTCAGGAAAGAAAAGGAAGCTATTCAGTATTGTAGAAATTGTGAAAGAATGCATTGTTGAACTTGTAGGATGCTTAGGCCCTGATAACATTTCAAACTACAAACAACTGCCTCTTTCAAGGAGAACCATAACTGATAGGCAGCAGTTTAACTTAACAGAACAACTTCATGCAACACTTCAAAAGGAAAATATATATTATTCAATCTCTTTAGATGAATCAACTGATACTACTGACTCAAGATTTATACTTTATTCAGGTCATAACAGAAGATTTTCTTTGCTATGAAGAGTTACTTGCTTTGGGGACTCTTGTGAACAGAACACAGGCAATAGATATCTTCAACAACTTTCAAGATAAATGTCAGGAAATTGCACTGAATTTGGTAAATTTAGTGAGTGTATATACAGATGGTGCACCTTCCATGACAGGAAAATATGAAGGGCTTATTGCACAGATAAATAAAAGTATTAACAGATCCAGATGCTCTCATTTCTTTTCATTGTATCTGGCATCAGCAAAATCTCTGTGCTAAAGCTACTGTAATATTTTAAGTGACACTTTGCAACAAGTTATAAGTATTGTCAGCTATATTCTGCAAATGCGACATGGCATCATCAGTTTTGTAACATGCTAAAGTTGAAGGATGAGGTATTCGGTATGGATTTGCCATATCATTCTAAAAAGCATTGGCTGTCAGAGGGACAGGTGTTAGCCAAAATTTTATCTCTGTGAGAACAGATAGTTAAATTTCATGAAGAAAAGAATCTGCAATGTGAATTATTGAAAGATTTCAATAGGAAGGTAGCATTTCTGTGTGATATCATGTCAAATCAAAATGACTTGAATATTTTTTTGAAAGGCAAAACTAAGTCTATAGATGATACGTGGCAAAAAAAATCCAAGCATTTTGAAAAAAGCTATCATTTTTCAAAACACTTCTTCAAAAGGAAATTTGGGGTGAACATTTTCCCCAGTTAGCAAAGGTCATTAATGAGCAGGATGATATATATGTGAATCATTTGAAGAATAAGCAGCTGTTATAGATCTATTAATTGGAGAATATAACGAAAGATTCACTGACTTTGAGAATCATGACATCACATTCAAATTAGCATTTTAGCCTCACCTAGTTGATATCACCAAGGAACCTAAAGAACCACAGATGGAATTGATTGAGCTCTCAGTAGATGATATTTTAAAGTCATTGTTTGATGCTAAGAAAGATCCAGTTGAAATATGGAAAAATGCAGAATACTCACGTCCTTGGACAACTTACCCCCAAAATGCCTTCTTGCTTTTCAACCACTTATTGCTGTGAACCTACATTCTCCTACCTAATCCAAATAAAGATGCCCTTAAGGTCACAAATGACTAGAGGATCAACTGACACTGTGGACCTCCATGCTACAACCAAATATTCAGATGCTTTCCAACCAAAACACAGACACAACAGTCATTAAAAGGTTAATTAACTTTAAAATTAACAAATAGTTTTCATTTTTGAAATTATTAAGTACATAGTAGTTAGATTTTTATAAAATAATGTACATTTTTAAATATATCTAATTAAAGTTTCTTGAATGCGGCCTTATTTGATTACAGCTAAATTAATGCAGGCTTCCAACATGGAAAGGTTTCCCACCCCTGGACTACGACTTTCCATTGCCCCCTGGTGGAGCAGTATGGAAATTTTATGGGCATCCTTGTCAGCTAAATTTAACCCATGAAATATTTGAGGGCATGCATGTCCATTTTCCTCCTAACCAGTACTTTGGTGGTTTATGCATAAAAAAATCCACTTATCCTTAATAAAAAATTATGAATGTCCATGAATTTATGTAAAAATTATGTAACACTATTAATCCAGTTCATTTGGGGTAAATTCCTCATAGCAAGCAAGCTATGCTGGTCCTCAATTCAACTTCAGGTTTGGTCACCGAAGAGAAAGAAAACTTGAGCCCATGTTTAAGTCCATGATTTTACTTCAGTTGAAACGAGTGAAGAAAAAGTAAATACTCGGAACCATGTCTGGTACATAGTAAGTGCAATGTAAGTATGAACCATTTTGCTACTATCATTGTTACAACAGTGATAAGGAAGCACTGCAAAGAATATCCATGAGATAAGAATATACGTGAACTGAGTTCCTCAGTGCCTCCCTGTGTACCTGTGCAGGCATGCCTGATATTCCAAGTTCAAGGGTGACCACATGGAGTGAGTTATCACTACAACAGAGTAACCAAAAAAGGGGGATTAACTGTTCTAGGAGTACGTGATGAACACATGCTAATACTCAAGGGTCTACGCATCTACTGTGTAAGGAATTTATTTATAGTGTATCAGTTTATTTCTCA
Organism: Propithecus perrieri; assembly: GCA_963574695.1. Classification (NCBI taxonomy): domain Eukaryota; kingdom Metazoa; phylum Chordata; class Mammalia; order Primates; family Indriidae; genus Propithecus; species Propithecus perrieri. The sequence goes on along the minus strand of CAUYRB010113041.1, from coordinate 373 downwards.
TTGTATTAGGGCCTATGATGGGCTTAGTCATGGCCTACAAAATATACATATTTATTTATGTATGTTAGAATACCTCTTGGCCGGGCGCGGTGGCTCATGCCTGTAATCCTAGCACTCTGGGAGGCCGAGGCAGGTGGATCGCTCAAGGTCAGGAGTTTGAGACCAGCCTGAGCAAGAGCAAGACCCCGTCTCTACTAAAAAATAGAAAGAAATGATGTGGACTACTAAAAAAATATATATATAGAAAAAATTAGCCGGGCATGGTGGCGCATGCCTGTAGTCCCAGCTACTTGGGAGGCTGAGGCAGAAGGATTGCTTGAGCCCAGGAGTTTGAGGTTGCTGTGAGCTAGGTTGACGCCACGGCACTCACTCT
>CAUYRB010113035.1:0-25421 GCA_963574695.1 Propithecus perrieri | reverse complement strand
ATACCAATTTGATGGTGAGTACATGTGGTGCTTGTCTTTCCATTCTTGGGATACCTCACTTATTAGAATGCGTTCCAGCTCTATCCAGGAGTATACAAGAGGTGCTATATCACCATTGTTTCTTAAAGCTGAATAGTACTCTATGGTATACATATACCACATTTTATTAATCCACTCATGTATTGATCAAACACTCTTTTATGTTGAGAAAAACCCCCCAGGGGTCTGTAAGTAGTGGGGAAGCATGGAGAAATTTGCCTTTTATAGGAAACTTTTTTTTTTTTAAAGTGTTGAAACCAATGAAAGCTGACCACCTACCATGAAACCAAGATCAAAGCTGCTCTCTTTCAAATGCAAAAGAAAAGTTAGGTCATTGTGTTTTCCTTCACTTGGGGTGCCTCGCTTTGGGAGTGTGAGTCTAGACAGCCTTGAAGGTAAACCCACATCCTCACTTGTGATATAGAAAGGACAATTGTCGGGTCCACCCTGAAGTTTATTTGTTAGTTCACATACTCCCATTGTCAGGGAGAAAACTGCTCTCAGGAGCTAGAGGCCTTCACATCTGCCAGCTGAGGGATTTGAGGCTGTTCTGGCTGCTTCTGAGAAGGCCCCAGTTCTCACGCTTGAGCAACTGAGCATCTGGGTCTCTGGAAACCTGAGAGCAACTCCTAGCGTGGTTCTGCCAGGCCCGGGATCCCCTCCCCGCAGGCTGAACTGCTGAGGGTGCCCTCTGGAGGTTCATTCGTTTTTGGTCTCCCAGCGTTGAAGAATCTGGCCCCTGCTTTTAACAACGTTACTCGCCGTACTCAGTTGGAGTCTACTGCATGTGGTGGGTGCAAACCTGGCCCTATAATTCCATGGTTTAATTGTGCAACAGGACTTTGAAGCTGGCGTTTCCCAAGCTGGTGGTGTGCAGGGGAAATGCCTTGTAGATAGGGCTCACAATAGGGAAATCCTCTCTGGTGTACTGTGATTGGGGCAGAAAGCCTCAGCAAAGGGCCGAGCTTTGAGGTATTTCGAAAGAGAGATTAACACTTATTGTAGAAGTGCTAATCACTGATTGAATTAATCAAGGGCCAAACTACAAGGTGTTAACAAGAAAGATTAGTGACTCTGGGTGTGAATATTCAAAACCAGAATTGAGAAACCTGGGACCTGAGGTTTTCCTGGGTACACAACTGAAAAAGGACAAACAGAAGACAAGCTAATGAACTATTACTTTTACCCAGCAATTTCCCTTGAAGCAGGGCTTGGGAATCATTGTTAAAAATATTAAAGGTCAAGTGCATAGTACAGTGTTTAATTTATAATAATCACTCAATAAATGCCAGTTATTGTTGTCCCTTTCATCTAGTAAGGTTTCCTGTTAGAAATGTCAGCTGAGGACCAGAGAGAAACTTCTTTTGCTTTAGAGAGAGAGAGAGAGAGAAAAAAAAAAGACTGGCTCGCTTACTTTTTTAAAGAATTGAAGAATAATTTGCCTGCAGGGAATTGAATAGATCTTAAATAGTTTAAGCTCAATTTCTTTTATAATAAAGCGTATGCTAAAATTATTTTTACTTCCTTTCTGGAAAACGTGATCTGTAATCAGAGAACCAAATAACCAAGGATTTAGAACCTGAAAGTGAAATCAGAACATAGAAGGAAATGGTTGCTTCAAACAAACAGTGATGTTCAAATCACTAAGGTTGTTTGAAATGGTTTTCTGGAAAGTTGTATTTGCAGAGGACACAATGGCAGGGCAAGAGGAGGTGGGCACCTTGGGAGGGTTCTTGGAGAAAGAGGAGCTTTGAGAACGAGGTGTTAATTTTAGAAGAAGATGACAAAAAACGCCTGAACAAATCCAGAAGTAGGAAAAAGGCAGAAAAAGATAGCATATTAAGTGGATTAACTTGGAAAAAAATCGTTTAAAAAATCCATGCGGTGCAATGGATAGTTGAATGAGTGTGGTTTTTAGCGGGGACTCAAAGGAAGGAGGAGGGCACTGACATTTATTGGGCCATCGAAGGCCAGGGAAGAGTAAGAGGATAATTTGCTTTAAGCTTCTAGCCCAAAGAGGACTTCACGTTTAGACAACGGACCAGACTAAGGACCTTGAATAGATGATCCCTTTTAATCCGTACACTATAACCCTATGAGGTGGGTAATATTACAGACGGGGAAACTGAAGCTCAGTTTAAAGTCCTGGAGATACGTGTTCTGTTTGAATATAAACCAGCCCAAATGGATCCAAAGTTATTGAAGCACACATCTAACTTTTCTTAGATGGAAAAATTTGTTGACTGTATTCAGTAACTTATACAGTTATTCAGGGAATCGGTATGTTTAAAATTTGTATCACTGACCAACACTGTGCTATGGAAATGTAACATGAGCCACCACCCATACCTATATAATTTAAATTCTTCTAGTAGCCACATTTTAAAAAGAAAAGAAACAAGTGAAATTAATTTTAATGATATATTTTATTTAATGTCATTTCAACACATGAACAATTATGTAACACAATGACATGATATAATATTATTATTGTTTTTAGAGATGGAGTCTTGCTGTGTTGCCCAGGCTGGTCTCAAACTCCTGGCCTCAAGCGATCCCCACAAAGGGCTGGGATCACAGGTGTGAGCCACCAGCCGATTTTCTTAAAGCCTGGGACAGATAAAACCTCCAGCAAGAACAATGATGTGGTCCCAGTGTGGAAAATGACATGGGATTCTTCACTCCTTTACCTTATAATCAAGGTTACTTCCTGGCTGCTCACTGATGTCCTGACCCAGGCCTGCCTCCTTGTCCCTTCTCTGCTAGTGCCCCATGCTCCAAAATTGCTCATCCCTTTAATCCTTCCCGAGAGAAAGCAATGTGATTAAATTAATTCATATCTATGAGAGACAATAATCAACAATCCTCTAACTCTTAGAAGGAAGATCTGTACTTTAAAAGATGTGTTAAATCGATTCTGTATTCTCTCCATCCATTGGAGAGAATGCATTGAACAAACATTTAACCAATACTTACCATGTGCCACACACTGGGCTAGGCCCTGGGCGTGCAAAGATGTGGGAGAGCCCATGATGTCACGAGTGGTGTTCTAGATGGTATTACAAAGTGGAAATAAGGACTTTCAGTACCGTGCAGGGGGTGGCAGTAATCTCTGGGGTGGTGTGATAGGAGTGTATTGTAAAAGGAAGCCATTTCAGTGTCTCCCCAACACAGCATTTAAAGATAGCCCTGAGTAAAAACTTAGTGAAAAGGTCAAAGTCCATTTAAAGGTGTTCTGAAATGGAACGTACATCCCTCCGCCCCACGCTGTCCCTAGGATTTTTTCCTCTGCCCTGCTCCTTATCCTCTGTGTCCTGTGCTGGCGGCACACCACAGCTGCCTCTCATTTCATGCAGGGAACAAATGTGGCACATCAGAGGCAGATGGTCCAGAGCCCTTAAGGTAGAGCATCATGCAACGAAATATCAAATCGCATTTGTGAGACAGGTTTCCACGCAAAGCGGAGTATGTTTGAGTACAGGATCGGCAACTTCTTCTTTACCACAGCATTTAATAAAATCACGGACAGAATATCTTTAATAATAAATTATGCAATGTAGAATTATAGTCACCTGAAATATTTTTGAAATAGATTTCTGCTTCCTTCCCTCCCCGTGTTGACCAGACAAGCCTGGCACCTCTCCAAAAAGGATTTTTAATTAGTGAGTTATTAGGCTGTGTAAAATGAGCTAACCTTGTGCAAAGTTTCCCCCTTTCACAAAACAAAAAGCCTTCGATGACCACAACTCAGTTAAAGTGAAGTTTAAACATTTCAACCAGAACAGTGCCCTAATTCAGCAAATTTTATTTATTTCCCAATGTAGTGCTATTGGCAATGAAGAGCAATTCGAGAAGTCATAACCCAAGACAATTATTGTGTAGGGCCTTTAGAGCTCCCTATAAATTTCCTCCGGTGACATTAGAGCCAACGCTCCGCCACATCACCAAATATTTGTATTAGGTGTCCCTGTGTTTAACACACTAATTAAAAAGATGGAATTCTTTGATTCTATCTCAAATCATTTTACTTCTAATCTCTTTCTGGAAAAGCCTGCCGACTAAATGGAACTAAGAGTATGCTTTCTGAAAAGAGGCTTTACTGTGTTGCAATAAATCCAGGGACTGAGAACATTAATGCACCTGAAGTGCTCTTAATGTGTCTATGGTGGGGATCATCCTTAGAGTCCTATGTCAGAGACCTTTACCTTGAAGGTTATAAATCCTTTGAGAAATTACTATAATGGGGAAAAGCTTTAGCATAGGAAATACTGAGTTCAAACATAGCTAAATGCACTGGCCAGAAAGGCAGGTTTAAGGACAGGTGAGGAAGCCACAACACTTTGAGCCATTAACTCAAAAAACTTGTCTTCGGTGAGGCTGCATGACTGACCCTGAAGTCAACTCAGGGGAAACCAAAATACCATTTGAAATCTCTCCATGGGTTCTATTGAGAAATAATGTATTTCTCTTCTTTCTATTTACAATTTAAGGGTGGGAGGCACCTTACAGAGCTTCTGTCCGAAGTATAGTCTGAGGACCACCTGCATGGTAATCACCCAGGGGAATTATTAAAAACTAACACCCCCAGGCGCAAGCTCTCTCCTACTGAACCAGAGTCCTTGGTGATGGTGGTGGGGGTGGTGGTGAGGGGGTCTTGGAATCAGCATTTTAAAAAGTTCTTAAACGTTTATTTATTAATCTATTTTAAAATAGTAATAATAAAATCATGATGTTAATAACATATAGCATATCTTATAAAAATTATATCTTCCAAAACAACAAATAATTTAGTAAGAATAGTGGTATAATTTTACATTATTGCAAATCTCTTTAACGTCTGGCTTAATAGAGGACAGCTGAACTGTCTTTTTCTGCTTCTGCACTGAATCTGTTGTGATAATGTTGTTTCGGTTGAAGTCTGGCCTCCTACTGATATGTAGGAGAAAAAAAGAAGGGTATTTTAATAGGATTTTCAGAAAAGTGTGAATTTTTTTCTTTGCTATTTCACCAAAACTGGATAAGTAGCAGTTTTTTAAAGGGTAATTACAATGTGGAATCCGAAATCCTATCGTTGACATTTTTGTACTGTTACGTTAAAATTTATTTATCTATCTGGAATCTGCATTTTTTTAAAACCAGCTATGTAGTATGATGCTTATACAGACCATAGTTTTAGAACCACCAAATCTAATTCAACCTCTACAATACATAGAGATAAACTGAGGTACTGCAAACATATCTTTTCTTCACAGGGTCCAAGGCCTTTCTTTTTATTATACTCCTCAGTGAATAATATAGAGCTAGAAACATAATGGGGACCTGTATGTGCCTCTGAATTCCTCTGTAAATTCTTTGGGCCCTTCAAGGAAGGAAATGGGGAGAATGAGGGGAAAGGCTGCTTATCCCGGTGGGCGAATTATTCAGGGGCCAGGATATTCAGGGAACTAAATAGGAAGCAGAAGCCAAACCAAAAAGCAATGGCTTTGCTGGCTCTTCTTACATAAAGAGGCAACCCTGGGTCTTCATAACTGGGTAAGGACTTCAGTTTTCACAGATTTCTTGATACATTAGACCAGAGTGAGATGTTGGTGTCTTTAATAAAATCATGACCCCTCTCACAATGTGCAAACATTCATATTTATACCAGAGTTTGTTTGCGTAGTTTTGCTGGAGTCTTCTTTCCTCTCCCAAGACCAGGGTAACCAACGGCTTTTTAAATTGGCTCTCACCTGCACATTCCTCAGAGGGGAAGGGAGAACAGTGCTCATGTTGCAGCCTCCCAAAACAGAGACTGGTAGTTGACCCCAATATCTATTCTCACTTTCCATGTAACAGAATTTGCAGCTGTGCACGTGGCCACCAGAATTAAAACTACATTCCCCAGCATCCCTTGCAGCTAAACGTTACTTCGTCTGGCCAATGGGATGTGAATGGAAATGTCCTATGGCAGTTCTGGAAACCTTCCTTAAGAAGTAACTGGTATGCGCCCTTCACAGTTTCTTTTCTTTGTTCTTTCTCTTTCTTTTCTTTTCTTTTCCCTCTCTCTCTCCCTCCCCCCCTCTTTCTTTCTTTGACAGAGTCTTGCTCTGTCACCTGGGCTAGAGTGCAGTGGTGTCATCTTCATTCACTGCAACCTCAAACTCCTGGGCTCAAGCGATCCTCCTGCCTCAGCCTCCCCCGCCAAGTAGCTGGGACTACAGGTGCATGCCACCACGCCCGGCTAATTTTTCTCTTTTTAGTAGAGGTGGGGTCTCGCTCTTGCTCAGGCTGGTCTTGAACTCCTGGCCTCAAGAAATCCTCCCACTTCGGCCTCCCAGAGTGCTAAGATTATAGGCGTGAGCCACTTTGCCCAGCCCTCCACAGTTTCTTTTTTCCATCCTCCTGGAGAGAGCTGGCTGAAGCTCCATCTTGGGCCATGAAGACAAGGCCTAAGTGTAGTGTCCTTGGAATGGTGAGCAGAAAGCGTGAAGGAGCTCGGGACCCCGAGGACTTCATGGAGTAGAACTACCATCTTGGTCTGGGCTTACGTTTTTGACTATTACATGGGAAAGAAATATAATTCTAGCTTGTTCGAGCCTCTGTTTTTCTGGGTCTCTATTACTTGCTGCTAGTCCTAACCTAACAGATACTGTCTTTCGTATGTGAGAAAGGGAGATCTAGCTGTAGATCCTTCACCAGGCTGCAAGTTGTCCTATGATGTTACCACCTATAAGAGCTTTTACAGTGTGGAGCAACAGTGAGACAGTGGTGCTTTTCTAGACAGTCTTTGGGGGGCCTGGCCTCTACCAGCTGCCCAGGGGACAAGTGGGCTTGCTTGGCTCCCTGGGCATGCATTGTGTTCCCAACCAGATGGAGGACAGAAAGCCTGCTCTGCTGTACTTCCTGGGGTCTGCCCTTACCTGGGTGGGAGTGGCCTCATTTACCCTGGAGGATCATGTTAGGAATGGACGTTACTTGTCAATTTTTCTCTGTAGATATGTGTTTAATTCCTGTTACAGATTTTAACACCTTAGCTTTAAAACATTTGTACGTTTGTGTTACAATGTGTTTTTTCAATCCTCTTTATATCTCTTCACTTAATGTTTCACTAATTTTTTTTTACCTATTTTAACTTTGATATCATTTTATTCTTTTACATCTGAGTTTTTCATTTCTAAACGAGTTTCCTCTTAGCTGCTTTAATTTACACCGTTATTATTTTATACTTTATTCTCTTCTCTTATTATTTTATAACTTCAAATTTTATTCCTTTTATCTTTTGATTAGGGTTTTTTAAAATCTGCTTCTTTCTTCTTTCTATTTATCTTAATGTTACATTTTCTTATCATCCAGTTTTAAAAGTTTTATTGTTACTTTACCTTGTCAATATTTAATCTTTTGATTCTTGTGGTTTTACTTCATTCTTTTTTTTCCTTCAGGTTAAAGATTGTTCTTAAATTTTTTATTTAATTTTTTCAATGTTAACCTGTTTTACTTGTTAATATTAAATGTGTCACAATTTTCTATTTTTAATTTTTGGGCTTCTGGTTTTATTTTTTAACTTTAGTAGTCCCATTTCTATTATGCTTATGTTTTATTTGCTGTCTATAACTTCTGAATTAATTTTTATTCGCTGTTCTTGATCTATTTGTTTTAATGGTAAGTAGCAAGTATGGTGACAGATGTGAAGCCATGATATCCTGGTCCTCATTCCCTAACTTGCTTCTCCAACTAGGGGTACCTTGGCTGCAGGCTGGGGGATGGAGGAGGTACTGGAACCACAGGATAAACAGTACACGTTCCTCCCTCCCTCCCTCCTTCCTTCCTTCTTTCTGACACGGTCTTGCTCTGTGTTGCCCTGGGCTAGAGTGCAGTGGCATCATCATAGCTCACTGCAACCTCAAACTCCTGGCCTCAAATGATCCTCCTGCCTCAGCCTCTGGAGTAGCCAGGACCACATGTGCGTGCCACCATACCTAGCTAATTTTTGTATTTGCATTTTCTTGAACGATCCATTTTACTCAAAGTTCTAGGAGAAAGAAAAATTCTGGATCCATGAAGATCTTTGAAGAAGAGAGAAATTATTGATATATGCACTCAAACTGCAGTATCAACATTAAAAATTCACCCCAAGCTTCAAAAATTGGTACAATCAGTGTGGTGGCATCTCAACCATAAACCAACAAGAAAAGGAGAAGCCACCAGATGACATTTGTGTCAGATAAGTAAACCCAAATGCTTCTGTCTTCTCTTTCCCCCTTCTTTAGTCCCCCTTTTAAAATTAAAATGTGCTTCCTTTCATTCAGTCCACCTTTGACATGCTCTTCAGCTTTCTCTACCCTTCCATCACAATTGTCCTACAGAGCCCCCAATTTCTCTTGCTAGACCCAACTTGCTGACAAGACAGGTCTCAGAACATTGCACTTTTCTTCCATTTTAGCAAAGGATTGTGTTTTACCTGGGTATTTCTCAGGGGCCTAGCACAGCACGCTGTACATGCACTGAAAAAAACCAAATGGATGAATGAATTGATGGCTGGATAGATGCTCAGCATTTCAGGCCACCATTGACTTCCTGGCTGCCAAATGTAATGGAGTACTCTTAGTTGTCATTGCAAACCTCTCTATAACCTAATCTTCTCAACTTTCTTCCCTATCCCTTATCCCTTTCTCAAATATCTCCTTTGACTTTCAAGATTAAGTGCTATTCTGGTATACCCACAACTCCTTAAAATACTTATTTCTATATCATTTATTGCTTCTTATTCCTTCTCTTGGCCTTAATTTTTGGACATCCCAGGGCTCAGGCACTGGACTCATTTCTTTATTTTCTGCCTTTATTTCTGTTCTACCTGAATAGTTGCCACAACTTCAACCCTCACCTCTACTCTGATAACCTCCAAATCTATATCTCTAGCCCTGACCTCTCACCTGAGCTCCTGCCTCTTATCTCTGTCTGCCTACCACTGGAGACTTCTGCCTGGATTTCCCACCACCACAGATCCTAAACTGTCCTCCTCAGATTCCTCTCTATGGGGGTTGTGTGTGTGTGTGCCTGTGTGTATTTTACATGCTTTTGCTACCACTGCAAACAATAATGATAATGATAACTACCATATTTTGATTACCTACTAGATGTCAGGCACTTCATAGTATCGGCTCATTTAATCCTCACGACGACCTTGCATGGTAGGAATTATCTGCATTTTTATAGGAAAGGAAACCGAGGCTCAGAGAAGTTAAATGACCTGCCCCATATCACATAGCTAGTGTGTGGGATTCAAATTCAAGACTGTCTAGCTCCAAACCTCATGTTCTTTCCTCTGTATCACACAACTATCACATTTTAAAAATTTGTGGCTAAATCCCTTGAAAGATGCAGTGATATCTATGAGTCTTTGGAATTTGGCGTGATCTACATCCCTCCACTGACAATGTTTGCCGAATAACAGGCGGACTCAAGCACACCAGAGTTCTATCCCAGTGCCATTATTTCTGTAAAGGGGCAGGACAGTTAACTTTCTGAGTCTCAGTTCACTCACCTGTACAATGGGGACATTAACACCTACCTCCAGGAGTCTTGGAAATAATAAATAAAAGAACGTATGTCAAAAATCAACCCAATATGTCCATCAACTGCTGAATGGGTACATAGAATGTGATGCATCCATACTATTTGGTAATGAAAAGGGATGAATTCTGATACATGCTACAACTTGAATGAACCTTAAAAACCAAGCTAAATAAGAGAAGCCAGACACAGAAAAAGCCATATTATATTACATTTTTATGTGAAGCGTCCAAAATAGGCACATCTGTAGGAACAGAAAGTAGATGAGTGTTTGACTAGGGTGAGAGGTGGGGGTGGGAAGGCGATGGTGGGAAGGGAATAGGGAGTGACTTCTAATGGGTATGGGGTTTCTTTTTGGAGTGATGAGAATATTCTAAAATTGTGCTGTCGGTTTTACAACTCTGTGAATACACTAAAAGCCATTGATGTGTATACTTTAAATGGGTGAATCATATGGTCTGTAAATTACACCTCAGTAAAAGAGTTTTAAAGAAAGAATGTATGTCCCACGCTTCGTTCTCACTGTTGGAACTTTCTCCTCCTCTCATGGTTTGTTGCCAGCCACTGATTGTGGACATTTGCTTCTCCTTGCAGTGCCCCAGCTTGCCATAAGCTTAAGTGCAGGCCTTTCATTTTTCCTTGTTAAACACTTGGTAGACTTGCTTTGTCTCCTTTTGAGGTGCTTGAGGATTTGGGGGTGGTCTGCCTGCTGCTCCTTGTTGCTTGAGCTCTGTCTTTGACTGGGCTGTCCTGACTGTGCCCTCCTCCACTGAGACTGTCAAATACACTCTGGTCCACCTTTCAGACTGTCCCCAGCTCCTCTGTAATCAACAAACACTTGGTAGGTAACAGCCCCAGACAGAGCGCCCCTAGGCATTGTGAGTGACGCAAAGAGGTTAAAGACTCAGCTCCCAGTCCAAAGAGTTCTTTGATTGTAGTTGGGGAAATAACACATAGATATCAAAACACAACTAAAATGAGGACACAAGTCTGTTAAGTGTCAAGTGTGCAATTCTCACTCGGGTGTCATGAGAGTTTAAAGAAGTGGGAGATCATTGGTCAAGGAAGTCTTCAAAAGGCAGCTGGTTCCTGAGGCTGGGTAAACTCTAACTGGGAGAGAGGATGGAGTGTGCGAACAAAGGCACAGATGTGGTTTCCGTCTTCCTGCTCTCTACATTTAATTGCACAGATTATGTGCTAGGCCAGGCGTGGGGAACCTGTGCGCTCAAGGCCACATGTGGCCCTCCAGAAAGGCCGCACTCAAGGATCTAGAAGGCTACATGTGGTCCCAAGCAGGTAGACCCTGGGAAAATTAAAAAAAAAAAAAAGTAAGATTGAGTCCTGCTGCGGGGGAGCTTACAGGTATGGGAAGGCTGGACATACAAACAAACGACAAGAAGTCCGTGAATATATGGAGCAAGTGAGCTAGTTGCATGGGGGACTTTGTAAAGGCATCGGAGAAGAGTTGATCTTTGGACTTTGAGGGCGAAGAGGAGTTTCACACTGGAGGCGAGGAAGTGGAATACAGCAAAAGCAAGGCTCAGGGGCATGAAGGCGGGTACCATGGAGCAGAGGCAGGCGGTTCAAGGATGACTGGAGCAGAATTGGGAGCTGAGGCTGTTGAGGTGTGTTGGGGCTTCATGCCAAAGGTTTTGTGTTTTGCGTTAAGCAAGTATGTTTTGTATTGAGACGATCGAAGGTGGCGGGGGCATCCTTTCCACTCTCTCAGGAAAAGCAGTCTAATCCCCATTCTGTTTTTCTGCTTTCTGTTGAACACTAGCCACCTTCTAATGCTTCCTGAAGCAAGGCTCCTTCTTGCTTGGATTAAACTCTGAACGCTGTCGAAGTCACCTCCTGAAGCCACGCTGTATGGGACCCCAGGGAAGCACGATTGCTTCGCCTCTTCTGTCTATCACTTACCTTACTGGGACAGGGAGGAAAGCTTGAATAGCAGCCCCCCTGCAGAGATCAACAAATTCAGAATCAAAATAATGTTCATCCCATGGATCTTACCTATGGTCAAACACAACACATCTATTGCATGCCTTCCAAAATTTCGTTTTGATGATACCATTTTAAAATGCGGGCCCAAACTACCCTACAAATCCTTATAATGTAAAAGTAAATTAGTACACTACCCATAGAATTTTTCTTTCTATGTATCAAAAAATTTAAGACGTCTTTCTGCAAAAAAGTATAAATCCCTGTGTAGATCATTGAAGGATTACTAGAAATGCATGTAACACATTCGACTGTACTTAAGCAGTGTTTTTAAACAGAATACTGTGCAGGTAATTTCTATGATCTACAAGCAAAATGAGATTGTAGTTTCCAAAAAAAAATAACAGGGCAAGTTTATTGACTGAATTCATACTCATTTATCACACTCTCTTGTACTGTATTAATATCTTTAACTGGTCAATCATAAAAAAAATTAAATCCTCAGTAAATCTTATCGGTGCCACAAAAATAATGGGATTTCTGTTTACAAGGTGTCGATTGTGTTCAGAGTCTGCGATAATGACTGCAGACAGTCAATAAACACAGAGACATGTACATGGCCAGTAGGAGCCTAACTAAACTATCTAATCTTTCAAAGGACAGTCAACACAATGAACTCTAAACCTAATCCCCTCAAATACTGGAGAGACAGTTTAGTGCTTTAAATGCTACTCAACTCCAAACTCTCCACTAAAAAGAACCATTAAAGGCTTTTCTTAAACTCACAGAAGTGGGACATTCTGATTTCAGTAACATTCTCTGATGGCAAATCTTTACCATAATCTAAGTTCAACAATTTGTAGGACCTGGGATTTGGGAAGGGTGACAAGTATTGTAATTATTGGCTGAAAAATGAAAGAGGAGCAGTATTTGATACTTATTTTAAATTCTAAAATGATTTTTTTTGTAAGTTTCAAGAAAGCAAAGCACATTACTTGTTGGTTTTGTTCATTACAATTGAGTAAACTCACGTTTGTTCAGAACTCCTTAGAGTTGGTGCTATATTTACTGCTGGAAGATTTATTTAAGAAGAAGATGAAAAAAAAAGACAATTGATTGACTATTTCCTCTCTTTCAGGCTCATATTACTCAATGAAGAGACAGGTTTAAAAATTCTAAAATCCTGACAAGAGACTACAAAAGTAGGGAAGCTAAAAATGCCTTGGCTATAGGGGTCAACAATTTGGATACTAAATGAAACTTTGGGTTTTCAGTGGCAGAGTAAGAAAGAGAAAGAAGCAAAATTTCAACATGACATGTGCAAATGCTTTTTAGACTCTAATGTTTTTGTGATCTTAGTCAGTAATATGAAGATGCTTGGGAGTGGTGCATTTGTTAGTTACTGGCTAGAAAAACTGGGCCCTGGCAACCCACTCAGAAGGAATGGTTTTCCTGAGATGTTTCATTTGGGACTGCTTTGTTCCTTTCTTGTACACTTCCAAGGTGTAGGGTTCTTCCTTGTTCCTGTTTAAAGAACCTGGCCAGAGAGGCACTGATTTATCTCTCTATTTCACACCGGGGACAAAAGTGGAGATCAGGAAAGAGCTGCCTTGTTGCTTGTGGAGCAGTTTTAATGAATTGCTTTAGAAGCAGACGTGGCCTTGCCCTGAAAACTGATTAACACAATAGACTGCCGGAGATGTGATGTTCAATTCTCTTCAGGCTGTAGAAATGAGAGATTCTTTGGCTGACTTGGCATTCTGCCATGTCAGAGAGCCCACTGGAATCTCTACTTTGCCATTTGCAGAAAATGGCAGGAAGTGCATAAAAACCTGGAATCCAGGAACAGGATTTAATCATGCCACATTATGAGGTCACTCTCTCTGTCTCAGGTCAGTGGTTGAGAGGGTCTGGAGGAAGGCAGATTTATTTTATTTTTGGGTGGGTGAGCTCACATTGGCAAGCCCCTGAATTTTAAATACTTTTGGATATCCTTAAGTCTTAGATTTGAGAATTTCAGGCTTTTTTCGTTAGTGAACCCACACGCATCCTGTGAACTCCAGCAATCCTTCAACTCTATTGGAACCTAAAATCCATTGGTCCTACTATATTTTCCCTGTCAGTCACTCTTTCCATGTCACCTCCCTCCTTACCCAGCTCCAATCTGTGGTCAAATGTTTTAATCATTCCCTTGAATACACCCGCAATTTCCTTGCCCTCTCTCCCTGTGTTGAACTAACTTGGTTAAACTATAATCTTTGTTAAACTCAACTTTCCCCCACTCCATTCCGCAGTTGAACAAAAGCATAGAGCCAAGCTGCCCTCATTTCATGTCCTTCATCACTCATCTCTAGTGGACCCTTGAAGTTGCCCAGCAATCATGCTATATTTCCTTAGTCCCACTCATTCATTCATTCATTCACTCCATTGAAAGAGGACTAGTTTATACCTTTTCTTTTCTTCTGGAAACTTCAACCATTCTTCCGCATTTTCATTGTCATGACAACCATGCTTTCTATATACTGAGAAAATGGAAGCCACCAGAAGAAAACTTCCACAGGCTTCCATAACCATGTCTGCCCACCTACCAGAATCTGCGCTCATAGACTCCGCCTTCTCTCCTGTTCCTCTGGATGAAATTTCCATGCTCATTACAAAGGCCAGCACCTCCATTCACTTCCACACCAGATCCCACTGCTCTGCCCTCGCCTACTCAGCCAAGGACAATGCTACAGACAATCCTCCCCTCTCTCTCCTGCAGCATCCGTTCCCCCTCTTTTAACCAGTACCATATAAGCATTCTCGGATCATTAAAAAAAAAAAACAAACCACAAAACAACTCTCTTGATCCCACTTCCCCTTCTAGCTTATTATCCCCCCTTTCTCTTCTTCCCTTTACAGCAAAATTTCTCAAAAAAGTTGTATCTACTTACTATATCCAATTCTCCTTTTATTTCTTCTCCTCTTACTCCCACTACTCTCATAGGCAACCATAGCACATGCAGCCATCAGTTTTCAGTCCTCATCTTACTTGACCGATCAGCAGCATTTAAAACATAAACTCTTCCTTCCCATGGTTTCCACCACACTCCTGGTTTTTCCTTCTGCCTCGCTGCTTCTCATTCTTCTTGTCTGGTTCATTTAGTTTCCCTGGTCTTTCTATGGTGGAGTGCCTTGGAGGGCTCAGTCCTTGGAACTCTTCTGTTTTCCATCCACACTTACCACTTTGATGATTTCATCCAATCTCAGGGCTTTAAATATCATCTATATATTGCTTATTTCTAAATATATATATATATATGTGTGTGTGTGTGTATGTGTGTATATATATATATATATATATATCTCCAGTCTGTACCACCTCCTTGTGCCGCGGACTATATGTCGAACTTCCAACCCAACATCTCCACGTGGATGTCTAGTAAACATCTGAGAGTCTGATCTCCTTCCACTTCCACCCTGAACCTGCTCCACCCACAGTGCTCTCTTTTCAGTAAGTCATAACTCCCTTCTTCCAGTTGCTTAAACAAAAAAAAAAAATCTTGGTGTCACCTTGACGCCTCTTCCTCTCATACTTCATATTCTAATCTATTAGCAAATGCTGTTGGCTCTACCTTCAAAATATATTCAGAATCTGACCATTTATCACCATCTCCATCACCATCACCTTGGTCTGAACCACTTTCTAGCTGGTCTCCCTGTTTCTGCTACATCTGGTAAGTAGTAGACCTGAGATTCAAACCCAGTGATTCTTCTATTTAGAAGACTTTGATCGTTTGTCTGGCCTCTTCTGTCCCTCTGCTTCTTTACCCTTTGTGGATGCAACTGTATCCTATATCCATTCCCTTATTCTTTCTTTCTTAGACCAGGTAAAGACCATCTTTCCCAGCCTCAAGTACAGACAGGTGTGGCCATGTGATGAAGCCCTGGTTAATGAGATAAAAGCAGAAATTTCTGGGTGGAACTTCCAGAAAAACTCTTATAAGGTGGACACATTCTTTTTGTCCTTCCCTCATCCTCCTTCCTGCTGCTTGGATTGTGGACCTGGTAGCTGGAGCTCCAGCAGTGTTTTTTCATCCTGAGATGACCTTGGGAATGGAAGCCGCTTGCTAAAGGTAGAAAGCAGAAAGAGAGAAGCAGTCTGGAGGTCCGATGACTTTAAGGAGCTGCCACACTAGCCCTGGACCACCCTAGACCTTATCTGGACTCTGAAATGAGAAACTTAAATTAATACTATCGTTTGCATTAAATATGAGGTCTGGCTTATAAAGAGACTAAGTCTATAGGTTTTCACTAAAGATCAGCTCTATTACTTTAAGACTCTAAATAACGATGAAAATACTGTTACCATTCTTAATTCCTTCCACTGAAACATCCTCACAAGACAAATTTCCATATAACACAAACTTTGGATCTTTACAAAGATTTGAACATTACAAACTCTACTACAAGAAAAGGAGAGATTGGATGTGGTGGCTCACACCTATAATCCTAGCACTCTGGGAGGCCGAGGCAGGAGGGTCGCTTGAGCCCAGGCGTTTGAGGTTGCAGTGAGCTATTATATGATGATGCCACTGCACTCTACCCAGGACAACAGAGACTCTGTCTCAAAAAAAAAAAAAAAAGGAAAAGGAGAATAACAGGATTGTCTGCTTTGTCAGAATTTGACTGATGGGAGGTTAATACCTTATAAGTGACATAAAAGAAAACAGTTTATGGTCTTGATCTTCCCTGTTATTGAGATAAAGTATGAAATCTCCAAATCGCAAATTTACCTCCAAGGCTATAAATTGCAAGCCTAGTTAAGCAGAGAGAGAAACAGTTATATCTTACTTACAAGCGTGGAAATTGGTCGGGAGGTGGTTTGTTCTGTTTGGGTTCCTCTTGAGATTCAGGCCATGGATCTGGGCATCGTTCATCTCTAAGATAAGTTCTGATTGGTGGAAATAGCACGTTCCTTCAAGTGTCTCTTTCACTCACTAGTCTCTGGGCAACTTATTTAACCTCTGGGAGTCTAAGTATTTTTTTTAATCTACAGAATGGAAATAATACCAAAAGTAGCTATTCCATAGGGCTGTTGAAATGATAAAAGGAAGGAATATGTGTGAAGTGCCTAGTTCATAGTAGTTCATTTGTTTTGATAATGTACTATATTTTAGAAATGCTTTAGAATTTTCGAAGTGCTTTTACATACTGTACAAGTTATCGTCAAAATACCAAGCACTGATCAACACTTCCTCTAGGAGCTTTTGGATGGTTGCATTTTAATTGTTTCAGGATATGACCAACTTTTGTGGAGTTGAGTTAGTTGGCTCTATTATTCCCCTGCAACATTTCCTTTGCACTCATTGATTTCCATGGATACACGATGATTACTTCCTGAGAAACAAAGGAACACATGTGTTTGGAAGTAGAAAGGAAGCATACAGATCACCTATTGAACCATAACCCTGTAAAACCTGGTATAAATGGAAACTTTTCTTTTTATCATAGTGGGCTTGAAATGAAGGAATTCACATTAGTCATTCTCTCTGTTTCTACTCTACAATAGTTGGCCTTGTAAGGGGACAGATTGTGTCAAGCCTTATAAACCAAATTTACTCCAAAACGTTTTATAAGATAAACTGTTTACAACATCGAAATTTCTGCGTGGTGACCTACCCAGAAAAGTGATAGTAATGGGAAATTTGAAGACAAAGAATGGGTGAAAGAAGAAATAACTTACCACTCTAAAACACACTGGTTCCATTTTACTACATTAATTAATTGATTAATTATTCCAGCAAACATTTACTGAAGATTTCTATGTAGGAGGTCCTGTACTAAGTGCTCTGAGAACTATAAAAGTGAATAATACCCAAGAAGGTGGTCTTCAAAGAATTCATAGTTTAATATTGGAAATAATGTATATATGTCCTATACAAATTACATCCTATGTGAAGTACAATCCAGGACCTAGTGTGGCTTTGAGGAGGGGCATGTCCATGTTAAATCTTGAAGAATTTGTTCACCAGGTAGACAGATGGAAGGGCATTCTAGACAAAAGGAACAGCATCTACAAATGCCCAGAGGTGCCCAGGTCAGAGCTAATGGATCAGAGCTAGGTGGAGATTGATTTAGAGAGCAAGAGCATGTTGGGAATATCTATGTTGGGGATATTATCATTATTAGTAGGTGGGTGTTTGGTGAATGGAGCGTGGGTTAAAGCAGGAGGAGAGGAAAGTTAATGAGTTCGATTTTGGACATGTCGAATGGCACAGAATATTCTGGAGGAGATTTTACATGGGTTGTTAGAAATGAAGTTTGGAGCTTAGGAGGGAAGTGCAGTTGGATGGAGATCTAGATTTGGGACTTGTCAACCCACAAGTGGAAAATGAACACACAGGTGTCTAGAGTAAGAGGAAAAGAGAGTTGAGTACAGAACTATGGGAAGCCTACATTTAAGAGACAGACTGATGAAGAGGAACTGAGAAGGAGGTCGAGAAGGAGAAGCCAGGGAGATATGAAGAAAAATTTCAAAGAAATGGTAGCTTTCCCCTTTATCATTAGTACAATCCTTCTTTAGTGATTTTTGGGGAATGTTGAAGTAGAACAGGAAACAATAAAAGGGCTTTTAATCAGATCCTTCTAGGATCTGGGGCTCTTTTTCAAATGCTGATTCTTCTCTCCACCCCAAGAATAAACTCCAGAAACCTGGGCAGACCAAATGGGTGGTTACCCTTGGATTGTGTGCAGAATCGAAGGTTCTAGGAGTCAGATAAAAGAGGATGGTCCTGGGTGTGAATCAGGACCAGGAGGGCGTATCACATGGTGGTTATGAGCTCTAGAGTTAGGCAGATCTGTGTTCAAATCCTGACTCAGAGGTCCGGAGCTGGATTCTCCCAGCAGGTGCGCACGCCATCCTGGGTGTGGATTGCAGGTTCCTCGCTCCGAGACTCCGCCCCCTCTCAGTCAAATTGGAATAAAAGAGAAATTTCTCCACTGATCCGTGGGCTTCTCAAGGGCTTGGTACATAGTAGATTCTTAAATATATAGTTTTCTTTTTAAAGATGAGTGAGCAAATTAAAAAAACATAAAGAACAGTACATAGGAAATTACTTTATAATTAGCATGTGAACATTGTGGTCTCCTAACATTTTTATGGGTCTTTGACCTTTTCAAAACTCTGACCAGTGAGCATCAGAGAAACATCCCTATGTGTCCATTTGAAAAGAAACAGAGGAACAATCCTACACACCAGACCAAAAATAGAAATCAACTAATTAAAAAAAATTATCCTCAATGATACATAATATCTTTCCTCATTATGCAATGGCATAATACTGATGCTTCTATAGTGTTTATTGCTTTCTTGGCATGGTTCTGAAGACCTTAATTTTATTAATGAATTTAATCTCCCAGCAAACTTATGAGACAGGAGCTTGTCTATTATGTAGAAAAGGAAACTCTGGGCACCAAGGTCACAGAGCTGATAAGTAGCAGAGGTAGGATTTGAACCCCAGGCAGTGTTAACTCCAGAGTCTCTGGATGTAACTGCTACACTACACAGAAGCTTCCTTTGATTCTGGGACCTGACTACATAGCTGCACACACTTCATTCATCTCCTAGCACAGAAGGAAAGCTACATCGTGCGTGTGAAATGAGGCTTTCTCACCAGGGCTTTTGTGGGGACATGTAAAGTGCGGGCAAGTTGTTTGAGGTGTGTTTGTATTAAATCAGGCAACAAACATGGTAATTAATTATACGAACAGAAATCGTACTCATGCAAAGCTCTGATGTCACAGTTTACCTCCCTCAGTCTCATAGGCAGGCGGCTTCACACCCTTATCACAAACCCTCATTCACAGACTCAAAGAGAGGCTCAGTGCCTGTAGACAGACAGGGCCAAGAAGTGTGGGCACTTGGGAGGATCCAGGGAACACACTGACCTTGTCTGTCCCCTATGGTCCTGCTGGAGAGTTTTCTGAGGGGTCTTGTGTGGACAGCCTGTATCTTTTAGTTGTTCTCCAGGAGTTCACAGGGATTGTCCCTTATATTAGGGGTAACTGAGAGAAATCTCAAAAGGGGTCAGGCAGAAAAGACTCCAAACCATGAAGTGGAAACATTGCCCCTGCCTTGAAGGGAATTTGAATCCAAAGTGACTACAGGCATACCTCAGAGATGTAGCAGGTTCAGTTTCAGACCAGCACAAGCAAGCAAATACCACAATAAAGTGAGTCACGTGAATTTTTTGGTTTCCCACTTTCTCACACCTGTAATCCTAGCACTTTAGGAGGCCGAGGTGGGAGGATCACTTCAGGCCAGGGGTTTGAGACCACCCTGGGAAAAATAGGGAGACCTCATTACTACAAAAAATTTTTTAAAGCTGGGTGTGGTGGCGCTTGGGAGGAGGATTGCTTGAGGCAGGAGGATTGCTTGAGGCCAGGAGTTTGAGGTTGCAGTGAGCAATGATGAGGCCGCTGCACTGTAGCTTGGGCAACAGAGTGAGACCTTGCCTCAAACAAACAAAAAAAGGAGGCAACAATGAAGTTTGCATCATCAATCAACTCTTCCTCACATGAAAGGTTTCTCTTTGACACGAGATGCTGTTTGATAACATTTTACCCACAGAATTTCTTTCAAAATTGGGGGCCATTTTCTCAAACCCTGCTGCTGTTTTATCAAGTAAGTTTATGTAATATTCTAAATCCTTTGTTGTTATTTCAGCAATATTCACAGCATCTTCACCAGAAATAGATTCCATTTCAAGAAACTACTTTTTTTGCTCATCCATAAGAAGGAACTTCTTATCCATTCAAGTTTTATCATGAGACTGAAACAATTCGGTCACATCTTCAGACTCTACTTCCAATTTTAATTCTCTTGCTATTTTCACCTCATCGGCAGTTAGTTCCTCCACTGAAGTCTTGAGCCCCTCAAAGTCATCCATGAAGGTTGGAATCAACTTCTTTCAAACTCCTGTTAAAGTTGGTTTTTGACCTCCTCCAATGAATCTTAGTGGCATCTAGAATGGTGAATCCTTTCCAGAAGGTTTTCAATTGACTTTGCCCACATGCATCAGAGGCATCACTGTCTATGGCAGCTATAGCCTTACAAAATGTATTTCTTAACTAATAAGACTTTAAAGTCAAAATTACTCCTTGATCCATGGGCTGCAGAATGGATGTTGTGCTGGCAGGCATGAAAACAACATTCGTATCTCTGTACATCTCAAATCAGAGCTCTTGGGTGACTAGGCACATTGTCAATGAACAGTAATATTTTGAAAGGAATCTTTTTTTCCTGAGCAGCAGGTCTCAACAGTGGGCTTAAATTATTCAGTAAACCCTGCTGTTAACAGATGTACTGTCATCCAGGCCTTGTCGTTCCATTTCTAGAGCACATGCAGAATAGATTCAGCATAATTCTTAAGGGCCAGAGTATTTTTGGAGTGATCAATGAGCATTGGCTTCAGCTTAAAATCACCAGCTGCACTGGTGCCCTAAATAAGAGATTGGGGCTGTCCTTTGAAGCTTTGAAGTCAGGCATTGACTTCTCCACAGCTATGAAAGTTCTAGGTGGCATCTTCTTCCAATAGAAGGCTGTTTGGTCTACATGGAAAATCAGTTGTTTAGTGTAGTCATCTTCATCAGTTATCTTAGCTAGAGCTTCTGGATAAGTTACTTGCTGACCTTCTCCATCAGCTCTTGCTGCTTCACCTTGCACTTTTATGTTATGGAGACAGCTTTTTTCCTTAAACCTCGTGAATCAACCTCTGCTAGCTTCAGACTTTTCTTCTGCAGCTTCTTCACCTCTCTCAGCCTTCATAGAATTGAAGAGATGTAGGGCCTTGTATGAGATTAGGCTTTGTTTGGTTTAAGGGAATACTGTGGCTGGTTTGATCTTCTATCCAGACCACTAAAATTTTCTTCATGGCAGCCAAAAGACTGTTTCATTTTCATATTATCATTCATGTGTTCACTGGAGTAACACTTTTTTTTTTTTTAGCTGGGGTCGTGTGTTCACTGGATTAACACTTTTTTTTTTTTTTTTTTTGAGGGGGTATTTAAATTTGGGTGGTTAGCCCCAAACTCCTCAAGGGATCCTCTAGCCTCCCAAGTAGCTGGGACCACAGGCATGCACCATCGTACCCAGCTTGGAGTACCACTTTTAATTTCTTTCAAGAACTTTTCCTTTGTATTCACGACTTGGTTGATTATTTGGCACAAGAGGCCTAGCTTTCAGCCTTTCTCAGCTTTCAACATGCCTTCCCACTAAGCTTAATCATTTCCAGCTTTTGATTATTAATTAATTAATTAATTTTTTCATAGAAAGATTATCTGATGATCTAGCTTTTGATTTAAAGTGAGAGACATAGGACTCTTCCTTTCACTCGAACACTTAGTGGCTATTGCAGGGTTATTAATTGGCCTAATTTCAATATTGTTGTATCTCAGGGAATAAGGAAGCTCAAAGAGAGGGAGAGAGATGGGGAAACCACTGGCCAGTGGAGCAGTCAGAACACACACATTTATTGATTGTTTGCCATTTTATATGGGCGCAGTTCATGGGACCCCAAAACAATCAAAATAGTAACATCAAAGATCACCGATCACAGATCATCACAATAGATACAATAATAATGAAAAGGTTTGAAATATTGCAAGAATTACCAAAATGTGAGCACGTGCTGTTGGAAAAATGGTGCTAATAGATTTGCTCCGGGCGGGATTGCTATAAACTTTCAATTTGTAAAAAACACGATGTCTGCGAAGTGCAATAAAGCAAGCTATGCCTCTGCTTACAACCACTCTAAGGAATGTCTCTAATATCTGTTATAGCACATATGTTTTAAAAAGTTCAGAACAAAAATAGTTCCTGATATTATGCTCAGTGATCGAGGACATTTTACAATCAGCTAACTCTTAAATATATTTAGTATCCCTTATAGAAGAACCCCAAACACATAAAAATAAATCAGATTAGGCTTTGTCTTTTGATAAATGTTTTTTTCACCGAACAGGAAAATACTCATTAACAAAAGTTTTAAGAACAATAAAGCGACTGGAGGTTATTAATATGAAAATATTGTCGATTGTTCCTCCTGTAGAAATCTCCCTGGACAGCCCACTTCCTGAAAAGTGACTCAGCAAAAGCTCCCGAGGAGAAGTTGCTCATGTTTAATACAATTGTTCAGGCCAGCGCTTATTTCTTATCTATAATGTCCCCTTGTGATAGGTGATTCATGTTTCTTTTCAATTATGGGACTTGAATGCAAACTATTTCTTAATGTAAACAAGTGGCTCAGAATTGGAAGCAAAACATTTCTGTTTGTTTAGTACTATTTCCTACCTAATGCCTGAATCCTTATTTTTGAGGGAATTGTTTGGTTTCAAAGGAGGGAAAAGAGAATGATTGTTTAGAAGAATGTGTACAAAGGAGGGGAGCCTTTGTCATGGGCAGCCCGCCAGACTTTCCTGGAGTCAGAGAGGGCACATGGTGGCCTATCCTCTCATAGCAGGGCCCAAAGAAGCTGGCGTCCCAAATTCTGCCTGCAAAGGTCTCAGTTTTCCTGTGGGAGAAAAGAGTATCTGGTAGCTTGATAACAGGTCTTATTGCATGTCTTTAAATCCTCAGTTCTGCCCAAGAAATGGGAACTAGGTGAAGGATAAATGACACATGGGACAGTTGCTGAAGTTACTAGAAAGAAGAGAGCAGTATCTTTAGTGATTTCTAATGATATTTTACAATTGCCAGTATAAAAATAATATGAAAACCTAGATGAACACGAGCCAGTCTCACTGAAGTATGTGCCAGAAGTCGACCACTAGGTAGCACCATACTCTAGCCCTGTGACAACAGCGCTGGGAATTGGTTGGTCTGTATTGGCCAGGAGGCAAACGTTCAAAATTTATACTTGAGACAACACTAACAAGGGCAGTGGAAAATTTCTCAATCAGAAGACCCTAAAAGAACAAACTGAATCTGTATAAGTTTCAAGTACTTATTTGGTGAAGCTAATTCTACTATAGCAACGATTTCTAATGAGAACTCAAAGAGAGATTGTACGTGGAAGAGATTTTCGAGGCTTCCTCCTAAAGAAACCTCAGACTTGCGTGAAGTTAAAGAAGTAGAATAATCATAGTTAGTTACAACATTTCGTCCAGAATTTTCTTGTTAAATTAGAAAAATGTCCATTTAATTAATGCAGTGAGTTACATCAGAGATTTAGAATACATTTTTAAAAGCTATTTTCTCATTCCTTAGAATTGTTATTCTTTAAAGAACAGTAAGAATGTAGTTTACTGAGAAAACACAGACCCATAGAAAGACTGAAACACTTTTTGTAATGAAATATTATATATTATATCCTGAATTCTTTGAAGATGATAGGAGAAAAATATAGAATGGCTCTGTGGACTTATAATTTTGGATGCCATAGATTTTTCTTTAAAAACTAACTTTCATGGGAGGCGAGGCGGGCGGATAGTTTGAGCTCAGGAGTTCGAGACCAGCCTGAGCAAGAGCGAGACCCTGTCTCTACTAAAAATAGAAAGAAATTAATCGGACAACTAAAAATATGTGGAAAAAATTAGCCGGGCATGGTGGCGCATGCCTGTAGTCCCAGTTACTTGGGAGGCTGAGGCAGGAGGATCGCTTGAGCCCAGGAGTTTGAGGTTGCTGTGAGCTAGGATGACGCCATGGCACTCACTCTAGCCCAGGCAACAAAGTGAGACTCTGTCTCAAAAAAAAAAAAAAAACAACTAACTTTCAAATAACAAACCATATTGCTGTGAGTCTCCTGAAAATAATAACGCTATAATTTTAAAATGTAACTGAGTATCTTGAAAGATTTCCTGATGTTGAAGTAATACTACTAATATAACAAAAACAACTTTGAACTATTTTATTTTAGGTAGCCGTTGTAAGACAAACTCTGTGATATGATTAAATATGTATTGATTGCCCATTACTTCCAAAACACTGTGCTTCTGTGTCAAGATTATTTATTGAACAAGTATTTATTGAGCACCTATCTTGTGCCAGCCATTGTGTTACCTGCTATAGCAGCAAAACGACAATAAAGGCCCTATCACTACTGACCTCTCCATCCACATCCCTGTCTCAGGCAAGTGACCCCTTGTTCATTACCCCAGCCACATTTTCATCTCCCAGAAAGTTCTTCCATGTTGTAGCATGTGACAGGATTTCCTTTCTTTTTAAGGCTGAGTAATATTCCACTGCATGTTTATACCACCTTTTGTTTATGCATTCATCTTTCGGCGAGCACTCGGGTGGCTCCTCCTGGCATTTCTATCTCTTATTCTTTTCTAGCACTCATCTCTTGCCTTCATGTATTAAAACTATGCAAGTATTGTTTTTCTCCTTTCTTATCTGTATGTTTCTTCATCCATTCATCCATGCACCCAACAAATATTTAGTGTTTATCCTCTATTTGCCAGGCACAGTTCTAAGCACTGGAGACACATCAGGGAACAAAGCAGAATGCCATTCCCTGTCCCCATGAACCTGCATTCTTAGAGACGAGACAGATAACAAGTAAGTGAAATGTAGTGTAGGTCCAAAGGTGGTAAGTGTTAATACCAAGGGATAAAAATAAAGCAGATGTAGTAGTGGGCATGGCGTGGGGATATGGAGTACCAGGTCAAGGTTAAAAGGTTGGATTTTGTTTCCAGCAAAAGCATCGCTGAGAAGGTGATTTTTTTTTTTTTTTTTTTTTTTTTGAGACAGAGTCTCACTCTGTTGCCCTGGCTAGAATGAGTGCCATGGCGTCAGCCTAGCTCACAGCAACCTCAAACTCCTGGGCTCAAGTGATCCTCCTGCCTCAGCCTCCCGAGTAGCTGGGACTACAGGCATGCGCCACCATGCCCGGCTAATTTTTTCTATATAT
>CAUYRB010113034.1:0-27439 GCA_963574695.1 Propithecus perrieri | reverse complement strand
CGGCTCCTGCGCAATCCTGCGTCGCCTCAAGCATCATGAACGTGTCTGTGCGCCTTTCCGCGTTCACCGAGGGGACACCAGCCTGCGCTGTCGCCGTCCTCTGAGCGGCCTCGGGCCCAGCACCCAGGAACCGAAACTCCCGGGCTGGGGGCGCGAGGAGGGCCGGGGAGGGGGACAGCTGAGCGACTGTCCTTTGGGCCGGCGGCGGCGGGGCCTGGGGCTGGTCCTCTGGCCTTAACAGGGGCGCGAAGCTCAGGTGGCTCCGTTTTCTAGAAAACCTCACAGTCCTGGGGAGACAGAACGGGGACCAGAAGCCAGGGAAGGGCCCGCGGTCTGCCAGGCTCCACGGCTCAGGAAGGAGGATTCCTATTTTGGGGGGAGAGAAAAATGCCTGTGATTTCTCAAACACCGCCTCTCTCTTTTCCTCTTTTACGCAGCTGTTTCTTCGACATGAATAAATGAGAAGCAGGACTGTCTTCACATATCTATGTAGAAATGAAAATAGTGGCTTTTCAAAAAAGAGTCAAAAGTAGGCGGCACTTTGCCTCTGGAGGCCGGGCACAGGGTTGCAGAGAAAAGGTGCGCGTTGGCAGCCTCTGGCGTTGCTGCCTGCGCTCGCCCTCCGCCTGAGTGTTTTCCAGAGGAAGGCAGTGTCCTGTCTGATCATTTCAGCCCAGCCAACCTGTTGTCCCCTCCCCCCAGCTGCTGGTGTGTTTGTTTTGAGACCTAATTATTGGCCTTGTGGGTGCCAATGTCCACCTGTTGTCATAATTCAACCCTATTATTACCCTTCTTTATGACTACTAGGTAGATATAACCCAAATCAGTCAAGACTTGCTAACTAGACTTGGGGCGATCTTCTCTCCCCCATTCCTGCCAAAATGCAGCATTCTGAAATAAGCTCCACTCTCTTTTGCCACCTCATTATGTGTAGAACTCAAATCAGCCTCCTGCCTTGGATCTATGGGATTTACCCAAGAATGGCAGAGATGACACCCAGACCTAACTTTCCAGCTTCTGAATCGCTCACAGTTTGCATTATTCTCTAGAATTTTGCCACCCATGCTGTGTTGGAGTCCCATTGCTTTAAACTTACTGAGAAACAGGTGTTCACACTATTTTCTAGTAGTTACTCTGATGAAAAGCTTCCCTTACAAATTCAGATGGGAAATTATCTCCTCTTCGGCAAGAGGCATTTTCTCTTCAGACCTCAAGTGAAATAGGCAGGGCACCTCCACCTTTACAAAGGCTATCTTCACAAATGAGCAGAGAGTGAAAAAAATACTAGGGATTGGTTCACACCCAATTGAATTTTTGCATTCCTAAAACGGTGGGTGGTTTTGTTTTGCAAAAACATTGACATTCAGGTTGCTCTTAAAACTGCTCTGAAGACATCTTTGGTGTGTTGAGATAGTCTTACCTCAAGATTAACTTTCTAGCTTTTTGAGCCCCAAATCCAAACCAATTTACCTGAAAATGTCTGCTTGCCTACAGGCTTGTGAAGAGCTCAGCTTGCCTGCTAAAGGATGCTTGGGGGACAGAGGGACCCTTATCAACTTTTTTCTGGCAATTCTTAGGTGAATAATTACAGAGATAACTAACTGGTTTCCAGTTTAAGAAATCCCACTAATGGAAGTCCTATCCTGGAAATTTGTACAGCAATGTGTCTAGTAAGGAAACCTGCAGGCCCATTCTACTTTTATTAAATTATTCAGGAAAATATTTTGATCCCCAAAGGAAGTCTCTTGAGACCCAAACCTGAACCCATATTTTGGGGGTAGGTAAAATCTCTCCACCTCCAATCTATCACCACAAAGTGTTTAAATCAGTTGTAAGTTTTATTAAAAAATAAGCACTATGCTTGGGTTTCATAAAATTCATACACGAATATGTACACAGACACAAATAAAATAATATTAAAAATAAAAATCACACTTGCTTTCCAGTGGCGGTGGTCCTGGCACCCCACACACATAATAATGCTAACTTTTCCTTTAAAGAGATTACTTGGCCCAAGGAGACCACAGTTAGAGAACCACTAATAAAGCTGTAGCCCGTTGCCTGCAACATTTTCAATTCAGGTCTCAAAAATATATAAATAATTTAATTACAAAATCCAACAACATTTTTTTCCCTTTTGGCACAGTGAAGCATTGGTCGACAGTAGAGAAATGACCTAAGATTCTCTGACACCTTTCTCACACGCAGTCATACCTGTAAATGCCACATACGTACACGGAGGGGGCCCAGTAAACCCCAAACAGTAGTCATATCATTTATCGTATGGAATGGTTCCCTGATGCACTTTTTTGGGGAGGAGGGGGATAAATCAACGAAAGGTGCGACAAAAATAGTAGGAATAAAGGGATCTTGGGCGGTAAGGAGAGAGAAAAGTCTTTATGAAGGGAGGGGGAACAGGCTTGGCCAAGAAACTAAAACAATTAGAACTGCTTTGGTCCTCTGTAAAGCTATAGAAGTTGAAGGAAAATATTCTGGACTAAGTTAAAACATTTCTGTGAAAATGCTTTAGCTTTAAGGCACGCTGGATGGAGATTTTTTTCTAAAAGTCCCTTTTCCTCTGGACAGAAAGTGCAAAGCCCGGGAGCCTGCGTCCCCCGGCTCCCCGACGGCGCCGCCCCTGCGGGACCCAGCGGCCCGGCGCGGCTCAGGCCAGGAGCGTCTCCACCGGGTAGGGCAGGTGCCCGCCCGGGCCGCGGGCCGAGGCGGCCTGCAGGGGCGCGGGCAGCCGCAGGGGGCAGTACGGGTGCGCGCCGCCGCCGGCCGCCGGGCCCCGCAACGGCTTGGCGGGGGCCGGGGCCGCGAGGGGCGCGAGCAGGAGGTGCGGCGCGGGCGGCGGCGCGGCGGACGGGTTCTCGGCGGCGTACGCGCAGAGCGGCAGCAGGGGCCCGCCGGGCGCCGCCGGGAGGAGCGCAGGGTACGCGGGCAGCGGCGCGCACGCCCACGGCAGCTGCGCCCTGGGGGCCGCGTCCCGCTCGCGGCGGCTGCGGAAGGGCTTGCTGAGGATGCTGTCGATGGCGAAGGAGCTGCAGAACTTGCCCGCGGGGCTGGCGCGCTCCTCCTGGCGGGCGGGCGAGCGCGCGCGCGGCGAGGCCGGGGCGGCGGGCGCGGGCGGCGGGGGCGCGGCGGCGGCGGCGGGCCGGGCCGAGGCCTCTCCGGGCCGCAGCCCGGGCGCGGGGGCCGGCGCCCGGTGGCTCAGGCGCTTGCGGCGGCGGCGAAAGACCCCGTCGGCGAAGGTGTACTCGCTGTTGGGGTTGAGCATCCAGTAGTTGTCCTTGCCCCAGGGCCGCGAGGGGTCGCGCAGCACCTTGACGAAGCAGTCGTTGAGCGAGAGGTTGTGGCGCACCGAGTTGCGCCAGCCCGTGTAGCTGCCGCGGAAAAAGGGGAACTTGCCCATGAGGTACTCGTTGATCTCGGCCAGCGTCAGCCGCCCGCCGGCCGAGTCGCGGATGGCCATGGCGATGAGCGCGATGTACGAGTACGGGGGCTTGGGCCGCCGCGTGTACGGCTTGCTGCGCGCGCCCTCGCCGCCCCCCGCGCCGGGCCCCGCCGCGCCGGCCGCCGCGCCCCCCTCCGCCGCCGCAGCGGGGCCCTCCTCCCGCGCGCCCGGCCCGCCGCCCGCGCTCCGCTCGCTGCAGGCCGCCGGACCCCCGGCGCCGCCGCCCGCGGCCGGGCTGTTGGCCGCGCAGTCCCCGTCCGAGCCCAGGGAGTCGTCGCCGGCCGACAGCGGAGACGGCACGTCGCCGCCGCCCGCGCCCTCCAGGTCGCTGCCCGGCTTGTCCCCGTGGGCCGCGCGCGGGGCGAACACCTCCAGCTTCATGCCTGCGCGCCCGGTCCCCGCCCGGCGCCGCACGCTTCTCCTTCGCGCGCTCTTGGGAAGCTGGCGCCGGGGACTGGGATGGCGATCCCAGGGCCGGGGGCCTTGACTTTCTCTCCCGGGAGCTTTCCCTGGTCTTGCGAGACAGTCACTTTTCCTAGAAGAGTCGTCTCCCGCTGGAAGTTTTCTCTGGAGGGCCTCTGAGTGTTGGGTGACTGAGAGGAGCGGAGAGGGAGGAGCTGGGTGGGTGCCACCTTCAGTTCGAGGATTAGAGACTCTGAGGTGACTCGAGGGTGGCTGCGGTTCCACCCTCTGGCGCCCGAGCGCGCCGGGCTTAGAATTTCCTGCTGCAGGGAAGAAGCATTCGCATCTGCTGTTCGTTAAAAGAGCCCAGGAGGGGCTCTTCACGGACGGTCCCAGATCCCGCGCGGGCGTCCTCTGCACGGAAACGGTGCCGGATGCTCTGCGCGCCTCGGCTGCGGAAAGGTCCGGCGCCTTTAGCCCTGGGCACCCTCGGAGCCGAGTCCGCGGGGCCGCTGCGCCCGCAGCCGCCTTCCCGCCCCCGGCCGCCGGGGCAGCATCTCCGCGCTGGCCAGCCGCGGCTGCGTGTCGCCTCCACCTTCGGCCCGGCCCAATATAACCCTGCGGCAGCACCGCGGGGGCGGAGCCTGGGCGGCGACGGCGAGCGGTTGGCGGAACGAGGTGGCCGAGGTGGCCGCGGCGCCCACGCGGGCGCGCACCAGGCCGAGGCCAGGCTGCGGCGCGGCGGCGAAGTCGCTCCGCGCAGGTGTTTGTTTTGGGTCCGGCCGGCCCCGCCCTCCTGCGCCCGCCCCTGGGGAGCGCGCGCGGCCGGGCTGTGCGCGTGTCTGCGAGTGTGCGTGTGCGCGCGCGGCGCGCCCGCTCCCCGGCTCAGGTGAGAGCGCCCGGCCAGGGGTGTCCCGGGGAGGGGGGATCCCGGCCCTGGCGTTCGGGGAGGCGATTTGGGCGAGGGCGCCTGGCGCAGGAAAACTCCACGGTGCCCTAGAGGGACACCCGCAAGGGCTGGGCCTGCGCTGCGCGCGGCGTTGCGTGCTTCTCCAGCAGCTGGGAACCCGACCCCCCTGGGCTCTGCCAGGTGCCGAACAGCAGGAACCGTGCGGGACACACTGGGCGGTGATCTGTTTCAGGAGCCACGTGCTGTGCCCCTTCGTACGTTTTCATTTCAGAGACTTATCTTCGTTTTCTAAAATACTGAGCTTGGAATTGTGGGCGCCTTTTTGGATGACCTTGACTCTTGCTCACTAAATGGGCTCTGACTTTCACTTTTCTTTTGTCTTACTTTGCCTTTTTCTTTACCCGGCTGGTGGCTCTTGCGTAGGGCAGCAGCATCCCCCTCTTCCCGTGGGGCGGCTGTGTCTGGCGCGGGTGCCAGCCTTTGCCTACGCTCGTGCCCTTGCGGAAGCCTCGGACGCCGCGGAGCTCAGCCGCGCTGTTCCCGGTGCAGACGGTCAACAGGAACCACTGGGAGGACGTGTTCCCGGGGGCGGGGGCGAGCGCAAGACGTGTTTATGGCCATTTACTTCCAAAACTCCTTTAGAACTTTGCTGTGGCTTCGGTGACACCGGTGTTGGAAGGTATCGGAAGCGGAGACCATGCTCCACGGCTCGGGTCTGATCCCGACGGGGCGTCCACAGTCCGGGGAAAGGGCGCCCCGCCCCCTGGCAAGGGTGCACGTCTAACCCGCTGCCCTGCCACGCCGAAGTTTCCTCCTTTTTCCTGCCTTTGTTGCAAACAGCGACGGAGCCGCGAGTAGGTGGGAGCTCACCTTTGATGTTTATTTTATTACTTTCCACCATTTGTGTAGAAAACGTACACAGGCCTCTCTCATCTTTTATTCTAGGAGTTTTGAAGGCATTCACAATGGGGCGGGCGGAATGACGGAGCCATTCGCGGCTCTGTTGTTTTTGTGTTTGGGGGGAATGATCGCGTTTGGAGATAGACTGACGTTTATGGCGTCTGCGCTTGGGGAATAGGGTGGGGAACGGCTTCGAGGGAGATGAGCTGCCCCACAGGGGTTCTGCTCAGCTCTAGCCCTGAGACGTGGTGGTCCCCCGGACCTGGGGAGGAAAGTGAGCTCCGACAAGAAAGAAAGAAATCAGCGAGGTGAAGAGGCATTGATTTGGCCAGGGATAAAAGGCATTCATAGTGTGTCATCCACCTTGAACGCCAGGGGTGGGCAGGACAGCGGGGTGCATGCCTATTTTATGAGGAAGATAAGCCCAAGGAGGGTTGAGGTGGGGTCCCATGGTCACTACAGAGTCTAAGGGAGGCCACTGCGAGACTCCAAGGCCAAGGTGTCCTGTGGCCAAGGAGTGTTGGTCGCTACCAGGGAAGGTACCACCCCACCTCCATGTCCCACTGTTCCCTTTTCTTACCTAGCTCCTTTCCCCTCCCCAGCTGCAGCAGAGCCTCTCCTTACCTGGGTCTCAGGTGGGGCAAGGTTCAGCTCCGCATGTCACTCCTATCAGGTAGGCTGCTGTCTGCAGGTTTGGAGCCTGAAAGTTTGGGGCCAGGGGAGTGGGGTGGAGGGGTAGAATTCTCAGCAGGAAAACCAATTCTATTTTCAGAATGACTTAGGGCATGGTCAGGCGAGGAGCTGTTTGCAGCCATCTAAGTGGACTTTGGGAAGGAAGGTCCATGGGTGAGAATGGTGGGAGGTGGGCCACCTGGAAAGGGTCTCCCCCCCCAACTAACACGTAAGCTCCACGAGTGCAGTTTTGGTTTTTTTTCCCTTCATGGCTGTATTCCCCCATGCTTACCACATGAATGTGCCATTTGCTGAGGGTAAAATCATTGTCTTAAGTCACAATCAGAAATAAAACTGCTCTTTCCTTTTTCGGTTAATGTTGATATTATCATTTTTAGCTGTTGTTTTAGAGCCCAGAAATCATTCACCTTTTGAAGCTGTAAGAGAAACCAGGAAGGGATGGAGGAAGGTGTCCATTCCCTGCGTGTCTCTCCACAACGCCCTCAAGGTTGAGTACAGTTTAAGAGCCCAAACGCTGCAAAAAAGTCACTTGGATTATTGTGTTCCGTCATGACATTTCCCAGAAATGCTTGGAGATTTCTGCTCCCTAATTCTCAGTCCTTGGAGAGTATGCTATTGATGGGTTAATCATAAATGCCTGTAGGTGGAGCTGACCAAATAGTTGCAGGTAAGAAAGACCTATTGGCTCATTTTCCCCCTTGCCCTTTAATTTCCACGGAGATAAGTGAGTAAACTGTGGCAAAGGATCAGTTCACACTTCCATGATCTGGTGGCCTCTGTGAAGTGGTTTTAAGCAAAGGAAGGTAATGCGTATATCTCCAGGCACCAAGAACTATCTTAATTAACTATGGAAACTATCTGCAAATTTAAAGCTTTCATAATTTGATAGTGCTTCACTGACCTAGTTCCTAAACACTAATCTGGGAAGGAAATAGTTTTATTTCTAAAATACCTAAGGTGATTTAGTAGACTGGAAGTGGTATCCTGGTAGAAATATTGATGACTTGCTCCATGCATTAGAAGAGCGTGCAGCTTCCCAGCACAAAGGGACTACAGAACTATCTTGATAGCAGCACCCACCCGGCCACCTGGACAAAGCTATGAGTTTCTTGCCATGTTAACCTAGCCAGTAGCCATGCTGTTGACCTCTGGATCTAAAGAGAAGGTAAACTTAAAATTGCCTTCCCTTGGGGCCCTACGTCTCTGAATAAGTCTACAGTATAGTGCTGTTAAGAACTCAAGAGCCCCTTGCATAGAGAACAGGCTAATGTTGAGAACCCCAGGGCAAAATGGATGGCTTTGAATGCACACAGAGTCTTTCATGGGGCAGGAGAGGGCCCTGACTTGGGGGCTGGAAGTCAGGTGAAAAGGAGTACTTTGTCCTCTGTTCTAACCCGCATCTTCATGGTTTGGCTGATTCTTTCGTACATGCTGAACACTTTGGAAGATGCCTGCAGAGGTTGAGGGTGGGCGTGGGAATAGTAAGATAATACATAGGCATTTTTACATATCTATATTTCCATTTCTTTTCAAAAATGTTTTAATGGGATCACGCTCATTTGCTTGCACATTTGCCACTTTTTTTTTTTTTTTGAGACAGAGTCTCACTGTGTTGCCTGGGCTGGAGTGCCGTGGCGTCATCCTAGCTCACAGCAACCTCAAACTCCTGGGCTCAAGCGATCCTCCTGCCTCAGCCTCCCAAGTAGCTGGGACTACAGGCATGCGCCACCATGCCCAGCTAATTTTTTCTGTATATTTTTAGTTGTCTGATTAATTTCTTTCTATTTTTAGTAGAGACGAGGTCTTGCTCTTGCTCAGGCTGGTCTCGAACTCCTGAGCTCAAACAATCCGCCCGCCTCGGCCTCCCAGAGAGCTAGGATTACAGGCGTGCGCCACCGTGCCCGGCCTGCCACATTTCTTTGAACAGTCGTCTTCTGGTCCTCTGATTTAATCAAAAAATCCCAGGATCTGCCTGGGCATCATGGACCAGGTGCAAACCCAAGGCTGTGCTTCAAGTTCCCTTTTAAGAGCCCAGGGATCACAACCAGCAAGAAACACTTCCAAGAACCCTTCAGGCACCCCTTGAATTAAGGAGTTGTTGGGCTAAATGAGTGGCATCTCTAGGTGGTGGGTCCTGGGAAGAGGGGAGTGGTGGGGAGCAGGCCTAATAATGGTGGAGAAGAGAGAAAGTAGCTAAAGGCGAATGGGGAAGGATAAAAGGAGGAGAGAAGATGTGAAGACACAAACTAGCTCATCCACTGCACAACGCTGGGGTCATTGAGAAAGCTGCCTGATTCTGTGACTCAGAGACAAAATCCCGCACACTCTCGCCCGCGAGTGAACCGTCATCAGAGAATGAAAGCCCCAGGGCGGATTTATTACAGTAAGATGACAGCTTTGATGCTGGGGTCATGGAGTCCATGCCTCAGAGTTCACCAAATCCGAGGGACCTTCGTGGTCCAGTTTAGTCCAGTTTCACTATTACCTGAAGTTCTTCAAATTTTGAGTTTTACAAGCAGAACAGGAAAAATTTAACTTCCCTTTGCGACGAATTACCCAATCTTCTCTTTTTTACTTTGAAGCTGTCACCTTCCACGATAAATTAAAAATCAGACCCTTCCTGATGTTTGTCAAGGGAAGGAGACTGTCTTTCTGTGTGGAGAACTGACTCTCACACACTTGAGGGGAGCTCCTTTATCACACTGTCATGCAAATCCAGGCCAAAGAGGGGTAGATAGCAGAGAAGATCTAGCTGGTATCCTTGAATATACAAATATCAAGACGTATCAACAAACAAAACAAACGGAGTCCTTGCAGGGCTTCTTGTCAGCCCTTCCCATGGAGCTAGAGGAAGGGTCTCGTGTCACCTTGTCTTGGCCAGTGTCCCCAGCAGCTGGCCCACAGTCTAGGTTTGTGCATATGGGGTGGACATGGGGGTGAAGGCTAACATGTAACTCCAGAGGAGGCGTTGCCACTCTTTGGACAGCGGTGGACTTTAGAGACAGACAGATAACCTTGGGTTTGTATTTCTGCTCTGTCAGGCAAGTCTACTGAACCTCACTTTTTCATCTAGAAAAAGAAGAGTTGTAAGAATTTAAAAAACTGAACTACTGAATTCTAGGCCTTTATTGAATGTTCTTTGGGTCTCCCATTCCCTTCATACTTGGGAGGTCATCTTGGATGGATAGATTGTCTTTGTTAGCCCAGATAGGTAAATTTGCTGGCACTAATCAACCAAGTAAAGTTTCCGGGTGAAAACTGGAAAAGTGAAAAAAAGTCTCTGAGTGAATGGGAAATTTCTTGGGGCTGTTTAATCCTAGTCTATGGCTAATACCGAGCCATGTTGCAGAAAGAAAGAGAAAAGTCGGAAGCCCTTGTTCAATTTTGAACAAGCCCCTTGTTCAAAATTTGGGCAGGAGTTGACCGCATAGTCGGGTTATACAGAGGAGGTAAAACCCACGCTAGAAAATCGTACAGGAAAGATTGTGATAGAACTGTGAAGTTAATTATCTGTCTATCCATCTGTGTGCTTTTTATTGTGGAAAATTTCAAGCATATACAAAAGTAAAGAGAATAGTACAATAAATAGTGTTCATTGAGAATAGTGTTCACTTCTTCTGGATTGGTTATTGCTTCTAGGACTTTCCAGTGGTAGGAAGAAAAGATTTTCTTTAAGAATATGCATGATGTTTCCTATTCAATTATAGGATTAAAAGGTTTTTATTTAACTTTTTGATTTTGTATGTGTGTCTCTTTTTCCTTACGCTATCATATCAGTGAAATTACTGATTTGCTTTATCATTCCTGGGTATATGTATATCTCAATCTATTTTTATTTCGAGATCTCAATTCCGGTTTTATTACTAACAATATGATAATGGAAAACAGCTTGAATTTTACTTGATGGGGTTTTTTTGTGTGTTTTATTTTCTTGGCCCTTAGGTCATATATTGTGCTATCTTCACAAATTACCAAATTTTAAAATAATTTGAGATAATTTTCCTCTAGCGATTAAGCCATCAACTTGATAAGTCAGTGTCTTAGTCCGTTTTCTGCTGCTATAACAGAATACATGAGACTGAGTAATTTGTAAAGATAAGAAATTTATTTTGCATAGTTCTGGAGGATGGGGAGTCCAAGATCATGGTTCTGGCATCTGGTGGCAGTTATCCCACAGTAGAGGGGAGGAAGGCGGAAGCCAGTGCACCTGTGAGGGGGTGGGTGGTAGGGAGAGAGAGGGAGGGAGAGGAAGGGGGCCAAACTTATTAGGAATTAGGAACCTACTCGTAATAATGGAATTAATCCATTCATGCGGGAGGAGCTCTCATGGCCTACTTCGTTTTTTTTTTTTTTTTTTGGAGACAGAGTCTCACTGTTTTGCCCAGGCTAGAGTGAGTGCCGTGGCGTCAGCCTAGCTCACAGCAACCTCAAACTCCTGGGCTCACGTGATCCTCCTGCCTCAGCCTCCCAAATAGCTGGGACTACAGGCACGCGCCACCCACCATGCCCGGCTAATTTCTCTCTATATTTTTAGTTGTCCAATTAATTTCTTTCTATTTTTAGTAGAGACAGGGTCTTGCTCTTGCTCAGGCTGGTCTCGAACTCCTGAGCTCAAACAATCTGCCCGCCTCGGCCTCCCAGAGAGCTAGGATTACAGGCGTGAGCCACCGCGCCTGGCCCATGGCCTACTTCTTAAAGGCCTCACCTCTTAACACTATCACAATGGCAATTATGTTCTCAAACATGCACTGTGGGGAGCACATAGAAACCATGGTATTCAGTTAGCATCATTTGGTGCATTTTCTTTTTCTTTCCTTCATTTATTTTGAGTTTGTTTCATAATTATGTACTATTGACCTGGCTTTAAAGTCAAAGTTATAGAATGAGACATGTTCGGGGAAATTTAGTTCTCATCCTTGTTTTTTGCATCTTGCTCCCTCCTCTACCCTGTAGGTAACCATGTGATAAAAGTTTTAAAATTACCCTTCATATTAGTTTACTAGGGCTGCTAGACAAAATGCCACAGATTGGGTGGCTTAAACAACAGAAATTTATTTTCTCACAGTTCTGGAGTCTAGAAATTCAAGATCAAGGTGTCGGCAGTGTTGTGTTCATCTGAGGCCTCCCTCCTTGGCTTGCAGGAGGACCTTCTCACTACGTCCTCATGTGGTCTTCCCTCTGTGCATGTGCGTCTTTCTGTATGTCCAAATTCCCTTTCTTTTAAGGACACCAGTCAGATTGGGTTAAGGCTGACCCTAAAAACCTCATTTTAACTTCATCACCTCTTTAAAGAACTTACCCCGATACAGTCTTATTCTCAAGTACCGGAGGTTAGGACTTCAACATATACATTTTGGGAGGGACATAATTCACCCATAATACACTTATATTTAAAATAACTAAGGCAACACACACACACACACTTATTCATATTTCCCTTCATGTAGACAGTGTTAAAATATTAGATACAATTAGTTCTTTCTGCTTTATCTTCTTAACTTTATAAAATATCCTGGAGATCACTCCACGACAGTTTATAGATATATTTCTACTTGGAAGATAATATTTTAACTGTTAGTTGAGCTCAGAATTCTGACATTAATGGAAATATGTTGATTTTTTATTCAGCTTTATGACTTCAAAGATGGTAGGAGAGATATATGAGCCATAAAAATGGACAAACATGTATGGCTGGAATGGCCTGGAAGTCCTTCTGTGTACTGTCCTCTAACTCCATGACTTGTCTTGTTACATGGCCTGTTTTTCCATATAAGATGGAGACAAGGACATGCATAAAAACAGCAGGACCCAGAGACGTGAAATGCATACATGAGACAGAAAAGTATTCTGACAAGATCGGAAGCCAGAGATGCTATCGGGACATAGCATAAAAATGAACTTTTTATTATGGAAAATTTAAAGTAGTTATAAAAGTAGAGTATCAGAACATGAAGACCTTGGCCAGTGCAAATGGAAGCTGTGGAATTGGTGGTACGTGTTGCCTGGTTTATAGAGGCTCCTTGCAGAATGATGCGCCCAGTTGTTCATTAGAACATGCTGTGGTTTTAGATGCGCAGACCATACATCTCAATTTCCCAGAACGATCCAAGTATCTGCTTCTCGTCTCTGTGCCATTATTAAGAGGGTCCCCTTCCCTCTTTAAAAGTGCTTTGATGTTGGACAATAAATTCTATGAGCACCCTAGTTTTAGAGGTGCAACAAATAAAAATAAACTCGTGGTCTCTGTATTAAAAATATTAGGGCATGGCTTTCTAGGAGTGGCTTGGAATCTGAGTTCTACATTATTCCCAATCAGTCCTTTGCAGATTCTGATGCTAAGTCAAAGTCCAACCGTTCTGCGGATTTCTTTGTCCCTTTCCTAAGTGATCCCATGAGCCTTGAACTTTGACTAGTGACGGTCTTTCTGAACTTAGACTGGTACTTTCAAGAAGTTGTTGGGTACTTTTTAATTAACTCAGCCTCCCAAGATGGAGGTTGCGCTGGTACCCAAAGTCGACTGCACACCAGTCTGCTGGTATCTGCCCACCTGGACAGGATTGGCAGAATTATATAAAGCTGCATCGTGACATGTGCAGGATTTTAACACTGAGTATAATGTTCAAAAACCATGCTGGTAATGCAGACTGAATTAATCAGCATTATATTTGCTTACAAAAAATAAAAATAACGTGTCTTACATAATGCTGGATAAAGATTTGCTGTAATTCTGCCTTTTGAGCTTAGTGGAATTCTTGTAACTTCTTTACCAAGTTCTTTCCAAGCTAAAGGAATGCAGATATCTATCCATAGTACCATTATTTTCATATAGATAGAATTGTACTTCAAGCTTGTATTCTTAACTTTCAAAGTTCCTTACACATCAGCTGTTTCTGCACACCTCCTTCACCATTTACTTAAAGTTTATGGGGCCAACTTTGTCCTCAAGCCCAGACTATAATCAAGCTATTCTCTGTTGAACAAATATGTCCTCTTAAGGAATGATTGTAACCAATATATAGTTTTACCATTTTTAATTCCCCATCAGGGAGTTTGGATTATTTCTCATCCCCTCCTATTTTCATTTAAGCTCTACATTTTAGCACTAGAAAATCATCCTGATCATGGATAATAAATATCAGATGAGGACTAGTGATATCATAAGAAAAGAGAAGAATGTACAAGTTATGATGTGCAATTGGGCTTAATGAAAAATAGTGATGCCCTTAAGACTGTTCAAAAATTCCTTTCAAAATTTCCACAAAGCCACCATCTAATTCCTGAATCTTGTAAATGGAGTATTGATAGTGAAGTGACAATAGGAAAATTATGAAAATGTTACTGTATAATTTTTCGTCATAGAAAATGTTTCCAACCAGAAATCAAATTCTGACATTTAGATACGATCTTGGGCAGTAACTTCTCTATTGGGTTGAAAAGGGTTAAATGAGATAGTGATTATGAACTGCATTGATCTCTGACGTCACAGAGCTGTGGGTGCTGACGACTTCTTCCAGATTTTTATGTGAGAGACAAAGAAACTTGTATCTTATTCAAATCTCTGTTATTATGGGGTTTCTTTCCCTTGGAACTGAACCTAATCTTAACTAATAAAAGGTCTCATATGGCTCTTATCATATAATTGTTTCTATTACTTGGCACTTCTTAGGTTCCAGATTAAACCATGAGTTCCTTGAGAGTGGAAACCATTATTTATACTTCTTTTGTATGCTTTGTAGTATCTGTCACTCAAAATATTTGCTTAGTTTATATTTTTTAATTGAATAATTTATGACACGAATGATGCACTTAAATGAACTTTTTATTATGGAAAATTTAAAGTAGTTATAAAAGTAGAGAAAATAGTATAACAAACCCCTATGTACCCAATATCCAACTTGAACAGTTATCAAATTATGGCCAATATTGAGTTATTTGTACTTCCCACTCTCCGGACATCTGCATTTTTTAAAAGACAAATCTCAAACATCATATTATATAATTTCATCTGTAAATATTTAACTATGTACTTCTAAAGATAAAAAACTCTTTTTAAAAACAGCCATGATATCATCAATACTGAAAAAATGAACAGTAATTCTTTAATATCATCAAACACTCAGTAGGCATTTGAATTGCCAGTTATCTGAAAAATGTCGTGAGGTTTAAAAATCAGTTTTATTGAGATGCATTTTACATACAACAAAATATACCTATTTAAGGGTACAGTTAAATGATTCTCGCCACAAGTGTACACCCCTGCAGCCACTGTCATAATGAAGACATGGAACATTTTCATCACTACAGAAAGCTGCCTGGTCCCCTGCAGTCAGGCCCACCTCGGCTCCCCATCCTTAGCCCCAGGAAACAGACCAGCTGCTTTCTGTTGCATCGTATGTCATGTGTTTATATATATGTATGTGTGTGTATATATGTGTGTGTGTGTGTGTGTGTGTGTGTATTTCTAGCCACTGAAGACATTTACTGCTTATAACTAATTTTCAGCAATTGGATGATGACGTTGTTTGTGTTTGTCCATCCTGGGTATCACTGAGCTTCTTGAAATGTGTATTTCTTGTTTACATTCAAGATAGAAAATTTTCAGTCACTATTTCATAAAAAATTTTTTGCTTTTGCCACCTACTCTCTATCTTCTTCTTGGACTCCAGTTACATATATGTTTGACTGATTGATATTGTCCAATAGGTTGCTGAATTTCTGCTTTTGTTTTTGTCTTTTCTCCTCTGTCCATTATTTGCACATTTTCTATTACATTGTCTTTGTGTTCACTGATCTTTGTTTTGCAGTATCTGATTAGCTGTTGTGATTGTACAGGGAATTTTTCCCTATAGAAACTGTATTTGACTTCTCTAGAATTTCTATTTGAGTCTTTTTTGTATTTTTCATTATATTATATTTTTCGGTATATTCCTGTTTTCCTTTAAAATTTTAAACATATTCATTGGGTGTGGTGGCTCATACCTGTGGTCCTAGCACTCCGGGAGGCTGAGGTGCAAGGATTACTTGAGGCGAGGAGTTTGAGGTTGCAGTGAGCTGTGATTGCGCCGCTCTACCCTAGCCTGGGTGACAGAGTGAGACCTTGTCTCAAAAAATATTTTTTGAAAACATATTCATAATAGCTTTTAAGAAATCCTTTTCTGCTGTTCCCAGCATCTCTGTCATTTATGGATCTGTCTCTTTTCACTGATTTTCCCCTTTCTATCAGTCACAATTTGCTGATTTTTTGCATGTCTAGTAATTTTTGATTAGATGTGGGACATTGTGAGGTTTGTACTGTTGAGTATTTGGATACTGTTGTCTCCCTTAAAAGTCTTAAAATTTATTTTGGCAGACAAGTAAATTACATGTGTTTCTGATTAATCCTTACCAGGTTTGTCTTAAAGACTTTTTAGGGCAGTTCTAGAATTGTCTGTACTTTAGAGTTAAATGAGCCCTAGTACTGAGTGAGGTACGGCCTTTCTGACATCTCTACATATTGCTCTGAGTGTTCAAGCAGGTGTGTCTACTCCAGCTGGTTAGAATTTGTATGCCTCTCAGCCCTGTGTTAACTCTGGGAACTGTCTTAATTATAGTTCTTGAGTTCTTTGTCTAGCCTTGTGGATTTTTACTCTATGAATGCACAAGTTAGTATTCAGCCAAAGATGCAAGGGGCCCTCCATGCAGATCCTGGAACTCCTTCCTGAACTTTGCTCTACAGATTCCAGCAGGTTCAGCCTCTGCAAACTCCGATTTGTTTCTCCTCAACTCAGGGAGATTGTGGTGCTTTTCCGGCCCGTCCTGTCCCTTTGATGTTGTTTTAAAGTTGCTTAAATACAGGACAATTGTAATACTGAACTCCTTTGTTTCCTCCTCTCAAGGGTCACAGTCTGCTATTGGCTTAATAGCAATGTCTAAAAAAATGTGTTTTCAAAATTTTTGTGTGATTTTCTATTTGTTTTGGAAAGGAAGAAAATTCTATATAAGTTTCTCCTTCGTGGCCAGCAGCCAAAGTCATATATTTTTAAAACCAGGATCCAAATAAAGTCCACACATTTTGATTGGTCTGTGTATCTTTCTGTCTTTTCTTAATAAATAATTAAGGCAATCCTTTGCCTTTCTCTCTCTTTCTCCTTCCATTTCCTTTTGTTGGGAAAAAAAAGTGAGACGTTTGCTTGTGGAGTTTCCCACATTCTGTATCGTACTGATTGCATTCTCATGGTATCTTTTAATGTGTTCCTCCATACACACTTCCTGGTAATTGGTAATTGGAGTTAGAGCCTCAATCAGATTCAGATCAGGTTTTCTTTGTAAGACTACTTTAAAGGCGTTCATTTGCTTTCTATTGCAAAAGGCCCATAATGTCTCTCTTTTTATAATCTCAGCAGCCACTGATGCTCCATAACTAGGTCAAAGCACCTCTTTTAATTTGCTAATTTATTGTAGAGACCGGGCCTCAGCTAGGTTGAATTTCTAGACTGTGCGAATGGGACTACTATTTCTAGCCATGTACTTGTTTTTAAAATATCCATTACAATGATAAACTTGAGCTCCAATAAAAAGTGGAATGTGTTTTAACTTGCTTAAGGAAAAGTTGGCCATTTTTTACCATCTGCAAGGAGGCCAGTGTGAATTATATCAATCTATATGTTACTTTCAAGGGTATTCTCTAACCGAAGCTGGGAGAGAAGGCACCCTTTGGTCTTCTTCAATTAGACTAGAATAGCTTTGCATATCAGCCATAAGACAAGGATGTTTCTGTAGTGCTTAATGGTATGTAAACTTGTTTGTAGCCTAAATTTGTTTAAGTGTTTCCTTTCATTCTAGTTTATGGGACTGACTTATGAACATAGGATTTTCTATTGATAAGCACACATGACTGTCTGTCCTAGCTCTTTTGCTTGTAGGCATGGAATTATTCATTTTTACAAAGCTACTTTCTCTTACGCTCTTTCATTTCTTTTTCCTCAGGATTTTTCTCTGATATTATCAGCCTAATTTTGTGAGATGTGGACATGGGGTGCAGAAGATTCAGAGACTTGGAGAAATTCATTTAGCCAGAGCCGCCTCGCCCAGTCTCCCAGTTGCTCCGCACCTGTGCCCACGCACTGAAACACAGGTCTCCAAACAAACAGAGCAGTCTCTCTAGTCTCCCTGCTCACCACACCTGTGCAGAAGAACCGACACGGTTGTTTTCCTATAGGTCACAACTGCGTGGGATTTCTTCTGTCAACTCCGTTTCTCTGCAAGCCCTGGAAACTCTGAAATATTTTTCTAGTGTGTTGGTCAATTTTCACTGGTATGCTCAGTATGGCGTGTGTTCTGAGCTGTGCAGGCAGTTGGTCTGGTTCCTCATATTAATCTGCAGGTAACCCTTGTCCTTCTGGAATGCTCCCAAGATCTTTTGTATATTTGGTAAAGCACCATGTTGGTTTCTCAGGGTCTGTGTTTATTTTCAGAGTATTGTGCTATTAGTATTCCTTCCTCCACACACTCCAGGTACACCTTAGAGAGCAATCTTCTCCTCCCCAAGTTAAAATATTTGTTTAGTGTGTGATTTTTGGTCTCGACTTTCTGGAAACCATGTTTTAAAAGCCACTTCAGCCATCTAAACTTAGGTGTGGTGACAACCTCTCCGCATTGATGTGGCTAGTCCTTGGCGTGTGGCCAAATGAGACCTGATTTTCTTTGCTTCTTTGTCCCTCTCTCTTGAGGTAAGTAAAGCTAAAGTTTATTTTCACCATTCACGAGGAAGCGCAGCAGCCATCCGCTCCGGATTTGAGGCACAGCCCTATTTCACATTTTCTGACTACTTACCCAAAGCAGGCCGATGCTCTGCAGTCCGCACATTCCCGCGTGCAGTCCAGGTCACACGGCGGCCTGCCTCCTGGGAAGGAGAAATGGCGCAGAGGCATCTTCTGTCAGATGCTGTATCCCATTTGTTGATTTTAAAACTATGATCACTAAGTTTTGCTGCA
The DNA here is from genome assembly GCA_963574695.1 of Propithecus perrieri. Taxonomy (NCBI): domain Eukaryota; kingdom Metazoa; phylum Chordata; class Mammalia; order Primates; family Indriidae; genus Propithecus; species Propithecus perrieri. The sequence goes on along the minus strand of CAUYRB010113034.1, from coordinate 9,105 downwards.
GGAAATGATGTTTTTGTCGTGGCCTGGTTCCCCTGAGTCAGAGCCTGAACGAGAGGCTGCAGGCAGGTGGTTTATTCGGGAAATGACACCAAGGGGCAGGTGTCTGGAGCAGGTGAGGAAGGCTGGGAAGGAAAGCTCCTACGGGGTGTGTCCTGGGGAGGAGCTCTAGGAAATGCATTTGGGAACTGCCTCCTTTTCCCTGGAAGGGTGAAGATCTTTCCATGACTCCGTCTCCCATTGGTCAAAGGTCGCCAGCGGGTGTGAAGCCCCCGTAGTTCCAGGTTGCTCCCTTGTGAGTGCCCAGAGGTCCCAGCGGACGTCAGAGAGGCTGGGGGCGAGGTGCTGTTGAGCTGCACCTGCCGAGAGAGGCGGGCTGAGGCTAGAACGAGGTGGGGAAGGCTAGAACAAGAGGTGGGCTGAGGGTAGAACAAGGTGGGCTGAGGCTAGAACGCGGTGAGGTCAGGCCAGAGGGAGGTGGGCCAGGGCTAGAACAAGAGGGGGGACGAGGGAGTTTTAGCGGCTCCTGCAAGAGGGGTTATTTTATTGGGGGAGGGAGAAACAAATGTCAGCATATGTAATTTTAATTGAAAATATCTCTTAAGTTTTTACCAGATTTCGATTTGATAGGTGAGTAAAGAGGGAAGGTAGCATTTACATTGATAGTGCTGCTGACAGCTCCTTCCCAGGCATTCTGTTCACACGGGTTAAACTACCACGTAGACATGGCTTTGGTGCTGGGAGGAAGCACAGGAGCCCACGGTGACTGCACAAGTAAACGACAACGGTTTTGAGGGGCTGCGTGGTTTACTCTGGGACTGGTGGCAGTTCCAGAAAATCGTGGACCCTTTTCAATATTGTCTTCATCTTTCACTGTTTTTTAAAGGCCATTTAAGGATTACTATACTTGTATTGGTAGGATTTGTACAAATTAAACTGTGTTCAGTGGGTTTCATTGCTTTATATGGCCAAATAATATCCCATTGTGTATATGTACCATGTTTTCTGTTCATCAACAGATGAATCCTTAGGTGAGTCCAATCTCGGTTATTGTGAACAGTGCTGTGACGAACAGGGAGTGCAGACACCTCCTCAGCATACCTACCACCTGCCTTCCCTTCGGGTGAATACCCAGTAGCAGGATTGCTGGATCGTATGGTAGTTTTATTTTTAATTTTTGAGGAACTTCCATATTGTTTTCCATAATGGCTGTACTAATTTACATTCTCACCAATAGTGTGTAAGAGTTCCCTTTTATCTACATCTCACTGATATTTGTTATTTTTTGTCCTTTTGGTAATAGCCATTCTAACTGGGGTGAGGAGATATCTCCTCCGGGTTTTGATTTGCGTTTCCCTGATGGTTAGTGATGCTGAGCATTGTGTCATATACCTGTTGGCTATTTGTATGCCTTCTTTTGAGAGGTGACTACTCAGGCCTTTTGCCTTTTTAAAATTGGATTATTTGTGGGTTTTTTTTGTTGTTGTTTTTGTTCTCTTTTTGGTGTTTTTTGTTGTTGTTATTGAGTTGTGTGAGTTTCTTATATATTCTGGCTGTTAACCCCTTGTCAGATGCATAGTTTGCAAATACTTTCTCCCATTCTGTAGGTTGTCTCCTCACTCTGTTGATTGTTTCCTTTGTTGTGCAAAAGCTTTTTAATTTGATGTAATCCTGTTAGTCTATTTTTGTTTTTGTTGCCTGTGCTTTTGAAGTTTTTTCCAAAAAGATCCTTGCCCAGTCCAAAGTCATGAAGTATTTTCCACATTTTTTTTCTAGTAGTTTCATAATTTCTGCTCTTATATTTAAAACTGCAATCCATTTTGAGTTGATTTTTGCATGGTGAGAAACAGGGATCTAGTCAGTCCAGAATTCCTTGGCAAAGACTTCCTGATTAGGTGAGGGTTGAAAATGTCTTGGAGAAACTTCTCTTCAACAGAAGTGGATGGAGTGCTGACTCCGTGCCTCACCCAACACTTTAGTGCTGCAAGATTGCAAAACTCACCATCGAAGAGGAAACCATAGATGTGGATTTTTGGAAAGAAAGTGTAGGATGGTGTGTTTCTCCATCGCATGCAAATTGCAACCTTGATTGCTTTTCTGTTTGTGGAGCATGTTAACTGAAGAAAATGGCGAGGTTCTTAAATTTGGAAAGGAGACCTTTATTTCTCATAAAGGGTTGCAGCCTACAGGTGGCCATTCCAACTGCCTGGAAAGCAGAGCCCCGGCTAGAAGCCAGAACACCTTCTTTGAGGCAGGGACAATGGAAACAGGAATTTATGCTGAGCAGGATAGCCAAATATACATATTCAACAAGCTATAGGAGGAGTCATGAATATTTATGAAAGGTGTTGAGCTTTATGCCCCTTTATGGGGTCCATGTTCAGAAAATGGCAGCTCTCTGATATCAAAAGTAGAAGCGAGAACATGAAAACCTTCTCTATGCATGCTAGACTGGTTAAAACCACTACATGGCTGGTGGTCTCTCTCAGGAGAGGATGCTGGTCTGGATCACGAGATTAGTTTCTGTTTCTCCCGTGGGAGACAGCCTGATGACTGTTAGCAAGGGAGGGGGTGCACTGAGGTGTGTCTGACCTCCCATCCCGTCATGGCTGGGAACTCAGTTTTTGAGTTTCTCTGGGGTCCCCTTGCCTGGGAGGAGGGTCTTTTCCATCAGTGGGGGGCTTAGGATTTTAGTTCACCAGCACTTAGTATTTGCTGGCAGAGTCAGGCCGCTAGTGCACACCACCTCCTTCTCTCCCGACGAGAACCTGTGCATACATGGACGCCAGAGCTGAGTGAGAGTGGCCAAGCTGTCCAGCATCAAGAGCAGAGTGGGGGTCTCGGCTCAGGCAGTCTGACCACAAAGACCCCGCCCTTTACACTGCAAATGGCCATCTCCATATAAGACGTGAGCGAGGGCCAGTTAGGTGCCAGGCCCCGTGCAGAGCCGTGGGTCAACATTTTCCCACTCGGTCATTCAATAGCCTGTAGGTCAGTGCTGTTATTGGCCTGGCTGTCGGGTGTAAATGCAAAGCTGAAGGTAAACAAAGTCCCTCCTGGTGTACAGTGTTCCTCTCAGTAAGCTTCGTGGTCAACCGTGTTACCAAAATTTTATTCCTGCTGTTGGCCAGAAGGGCTCGATGAGGACATGGTGTATGGAGTGTGAGGCCTTGGGTGAAGTGTGTGCATGAGCATACAGTGTGTGTGTGCATGTGTTCACGTGTACACGCACATGTGTATTCACATGCATACACACGTGTGCACACACACACATATACATTGCTGAAGAGAGGAAGGAGAATTGCAGGAAAGTGCATTTGGGGGCCTGACAACGTGTGTGAGGCTGTTACTGGAGCTCTGCCGAGTGCTTTCTGGCCCTTTTTCTTCTGACCAGCATGTAACTGAGCAAGTCGTCGAACGTGTGTGGACGCTTGGTCCATCACCTTTCAGTGTGAGGTTGGACAGGATTATCCCAAAGATCCTTTTCAGCTCAAAAAGCCTATGATCCCAGCAGTACGAATGCTGCACAGCCTAACGACACCTCACTGAAAGCAGCTTAAAGTGGCCGCGCTGGCCACGCCGTTGCGCTGTCTTGCGGACAGCTGTCCTCCACAGCTCCTGCTGTGAATGATGCAGGGCACGTGTGATTTGCTGTGTCAGCTCTTCTAGTGGTTTTATTCTAATCCTCCGTCTCAGGCAACTTTTCTCTGGTTGCCTTTCGAAACGTCCTCCTGCAGAGCTGTGCTTGGTGTGACCTCTAACTCTGTGGCCATCAGGGGCTGGTCGTCCCAATGAGCTGTTGCGAGTAAAGCAAGCCATGGAAATGACCTCTGGGGAAGGCTGAAGGGCTGTGAGCGCAGCACCTTCTTGCTGAAGCAAAGCCATCCCTGGGGAGGAGGTCTGGGGAGGCCAGGCCCTCGGAACTCAGGATGCCCCCGTGGGTTGGTCAACATTGACTTAGATCTTGTTGAAATATCCAGAAGTACTTCTAAGTGGAATGTTTTTGGTCACAAAAACAGTGTAGATGCTTTTGTCTTCCTTCAACAGAGGACTTTGGAGGTCTCGGGCTGGTGTCCCTCCCACCCTGCAGGGTGCAGGCCATCCTGGGCTCCTGGCTCCAGAGGTGGCTCTCACCACTTGGCGAGGCTGTGAACATGCTCCGCATGCCTCAGTGGAGACAGCAGGAGCTGTGCTGCCTGGAAGGGCTTGGGAGGAGATCAAGGAGAAACGCACGAGAAGGTGCATTGTGAAGTGTGCCGGGTGGGGGCCTGGTGGGATGAGTGGGCGGGCATGGAGGTACCCGCACCTGGGTTTGGATTCCACTGTGGTCACTGGCCAGTTAGATGGCTTTGGAAACTGCTCAATCCCCCAAATCCAGTTTCCTCCTTTGTTAAGTGGGTGACATTAGGGACCTCCCTGGGTTGCTGTGGGGATGGGGTGTGCATTTGCAATGCTCAGCAAAGAGCGGGCAATTTCCTCTAAGTCTGAAATGCTTCACAAAAGAAGGGCATTACTGTAACAAACCTACCTGAGGCCAAACGAGGAGTGTGGTGGGGGACTGCTGGGGACTGATAAGTAGGTGTCAGCAAAGGAGGGATTGTTTCCGTCCTCATAGTAAATTAAGAAGATTGTCCTTATAGTAAATTAAGAAGATCGCCTTTCTCATCTGTGACTTCCAAGGAGTTCTGATGTTTTGGGAAATTTTCTCTGAATGAATCCTAGCATTGTTTCATTTACATTATAACTCTGCAGCCCTGTGTAATTAAAGCCAAAGATAGAGGCTTCTGGGACCATGAATAGCTCAGGAATAGACACTGAGGCAAATAATGGTAGATTCCAGGGTGAGGCAGCCGTTGAAGGGCGCTCCTGCACACAAAGGAGGCGGCAGACCGGAGCTGGGGGACGTCCTAACTGTTGCTGTCCTGCTGTTTAGCTCTGGCAGTGTCTTGTGGGACAGTTCTGGAGACACGTAAACTGAAGTTCTGGTTCAATAGCAGAGAGCACAGTCCTACCCACCCTTCATGTGCCTCCAATGGCCGCCTGCCAGGACGAGGGTGTGCGCAGTCTCTAAGGGCCTGGTGGGGGCAGAGGTCATCTCCTAAGTACTCAGGGCCATACAAGGCATCAACACTTGATAAACGTTTTCTCAAACACTTTCCCAGCCATCTGTGGCATGGCTATCCGAATCCCCATTTTGCTAATAAGCACACCTAAGCCGAGACATTGAAAAACAACTTGCGCCCAGTGGGACCCAGTTCAGGCTCCGATCCCAGGTCCCCTCCTTGGCACCTGCCCTGCTTTTGGAAAGATGGTCCGTGGCCAAAGCTTAGTCTTTGCTTTGATAAAGGGTAGTTCAAATTTGAGAATGAAGAGTTTTTTAGGCCCTAGAAAACTACCCTGTGATAAAAACCTTTGTTCTTGAGGCATGGTGGCAGAAATGAAAAAAAAAAAAGTGTCAAAAAAATCTCGAAAAGCGTAAAAAAAACTCAGAAAGAGACACCTTCCCGCAGAGCCTCGCCGAAGGGGAAGGCACTGCTGTGGGACTCCGCCTGCCTGTTCCCTGTGCTACTCCTCCCGCTTCCCGTGGCTGTGTGCTCGGTGGTCCAAGCCCCGGGGTGTCCCAGGTGGGACTAACAGCAACATGGAAGCCATCAGCCTGCCCACCTTTCGCTCACCACACTTCGGGAGCCCCGTATCAGGCTTCGGGGTTCGCCGCAATCATTACTCACGTCGTTACACGAATCATAAACAGAAGTGAAAGCTGTAAATTGTGTATACACATGTTCCACTGAGAAAATAAGCTAGTCGCAAAAATGACAGAGTTAATATTCTTAATATACAAAGAGTTACTGCTCATTAATTGGAAAAAGATGAACATTCCAATTGAAAAACGGGCAGAGGACATAAACACGTAAAATTCACTTATGAAAACATACGCAGAAGAAACAAAATCAACACATTAGTGCAGGAAAATAAATGTATAGCGCCCTGCGACAAAACAGGGGCTTTGGGGCAGAGCTACGTGGAGGGGGGTCCGGATTCGCTATTTACTAGCTCTGCAACCCTCAGCAAATTAACTACGCCAAGGTTTTTTTTTTTAACTGTAAAGTAGGGATATTTATTTTACCTGTCTTGAGGGGATATTGTGAGAATTAAAGGAAATAATTCTGCAAAGTGTCAGCACGTGCCCGGTGCATACAAAGCTTTCAATGCACACTAGCTATCATCACTGCCCGTAGTATATTTCCGTTGATAACAATATTGATACTTTAACATCTCACCGAAATCAAAGAAATGCAATTAAAACAACAAGAAAATATTACTTGTTACCTATCAAACTAGAGCAAATGTGGAAGAACTGGCTATCCTCACTGCTGTTTACGTGTAGGGAAACGGGTTCTCTTGGACATTCCCGGGGGGGATGGGACTTGGCACCCCATTTCTGCAGGGCGCTTTGGCAATATGCATCAACATTTAAAATGCAGGTAGTTTTCGACTCAGTCATTCTGCGCCTAGAAACTTATCCCAGTAAAATAAATGGACCAATGCACAATGATGAATACATAAGCATGTTTATCCTGGCATTGTTTGTGGAAGCAAAAATTCAGAAGCAACTTAAGTGTTCTTCAGCGAGATTAATAAATTCTGCTGTGTCTGTATGGCAGAATACAACTACCAATACAGCTGTCTGCCGTATTGCGGGCTACAAAAGGGGGTTGCAAAATAACATCAGTACTATGTCTCTATTTATGTATATCCACCTCTTAGTTCAGTAAAAGAAACAAGTTTGGAAAAATGTACTTTAAAATGCTGGCATTGTTTTCTTCTTGAGAACTAATTTTATTATTTGCTTTTTATATGTCTATTATCTTTTTAATCAGAAAAAAGGAAAAGGAATGGGCCTTTGTTATTTTTTTTATTTTATTTTAGGTCTTTAGCAGCATTCCGCATACCTTACACAGAGATCTACATGTTGATTTTGCTCGTGTAAACTGACGTGGGGTTATGTTCCAAGAACACATCATCACAGCTTTCTTCCTTTTCTTTTTTCCTTGTTTGTCACTCAGAAATGTTTCTTCATTCTTTCGCCTATGATTCATGCAAGGAGACAGAACCAATGTTTTGCAAGACTTTTCCATGAAGTAGAAAGGACATCAGTGTTCACTCAGTAAGAGGCATGCACTTGAAGTTGTCTTGCTTCATTAGTAACGAGGAGGTTGCCTGGATTTCCTAGGGCCCTGTAGGGCTGGGGTGAGCCAGAAAGAACTGGTCAGCCCTAGACAAGCAGGTGCTATCAAATGCTAGCCCTAGGGCAGGCGACACTTGAAAACAAAACAAACTTGAAACTCCTTTGCTTGTGTTGCTTAGAATCGTGGTAGGAGGATTCCTGCGGGTCTCCGTGGATGGCCTCAACTGGCTGGACACACAGGGGACCCGGGAGGCTGCCCACGTCACGGGTCCAGGGCTCTGTAACACTCTCTTCGTCTGTTTTGTGCTGCTGTAGCAGAATACTGCGGACGGGGTAATGTACCAGGAAAAGACATTTATTTCTCACAGTTCTTGAGGCTGGTAAGTCCAAGATCGAAGGGCTGGCATCTGACGAGGGCCTTCTTGCCGCATCATCCTGGAATCTCACGGTGAAAGGCAAAGACAGGGTGAGAGAAAGAGAGAGAGAGAGCAGGATGGAACTCACAGCCTCAAGCCCTTTTACAATCAGCACGAACGCGTTCGTGGGTGGAGCCCTTGTGACCCAAACACCTCCCGTCGGGATCCACCTGCAAGACCGTTGCACTGGGGGGTCAGTTTCCAACACATACATTTTTTTGTGAAACACATTCAAACCGCAGCACTCTCTGTGCCCCCTGTACCTCAGGAACAACCCCGTTATCCATCTTCTTCGTGGTTTGAACTTCCCACTACAAATGAAACTTTCAAAATGCCTTAAGTGGGCCTTGTTCCAAATATGTTTCCGTTTGAACTGCAAGACGATCCACCGAGGCGGGCAGAGCCAGGCTGATTATCCTCCTTTTACAAATGGGGAAAAGTACTTAAGTGATGATGGCACTTGGCTAGGGACACAGCACATCCCGGACCTGAGTCCAGGTCCTCTGTCCCCACTATTTTTGTTTCCCTGCCACCTCCCAGCTCTTCAGAAAGCCATTCACATCCCGCACAAGCTCCATGGACAGCCTAGAGCCATCTTTCCAAGTTGTTTTCTGACTGAGATGTGCTATTTTATTTTATTTATTTATTTTTTTGAGACAGAGTCTCACTCTGTTGCCCTGGCTAGAGTGAGTGCCGTGGCGTCAGCCTCGCTCACCGCAACCTCAAACTCCTGGGCTCAAGCGATCCTCCTGCCTCAGCCTCCTGAGTAGCTGGGACTACAGGCATGTGCCACCTTGCCCAGCTAATTTTTTCTATATATTTTTAGTTGTCTGATTAATTTCTTTCTATTTTTAGTAGAGACGGGGTCTCGCTCTTGCTCAGGCTAGTTTCGAACTCCTGAGCTCAAACAATCCGCCCACCTCGGCCTCCCAGAGAGCTAGGATTACAGGCGTGAGCCACCGCGCCCGGCCTGAGATGTGCTATTTTAAATTGCAATCCTACGCACACGCACAGACATGCACACACACATACATACGCGGACATGCACACACATACACAGACACGCACATATGCACACACATATACAGACATGCACAGTCATACACATATACGCATACCAACACACATATACACACATACATAGACACACACACATACACACATACACACATACATAGACACACACGTATACACATGCGCACACATACACATACACAACATGCAGAGTAAAACAAGTTTTGATGGCTCAGACATATTCTAGTCTATCTATTCCATTCCATTCTGTTCTCTTTCAATAAGGGGAAAAAAAAGGAAGCAAAGGCTGCCCATGACTCGGTACACTGGGGATTGCTTCCTGCTACATGTGGCATCAACACGGCATGGGATATTCTGCGTCCTTGTGTGCGCCGTGGGACAGACCGGCTACTTGGCCCTGCGTGGAGAATGAACTAGCATGGAGGGGCTGAGATGCGCCATCAGTAATCTCTGCAGCAAAAAGAGGGT
>CAUYRB010113033.1:0-66429 GCA_963574695.1 Propithecus perrieri | reverse complement strand
ATTAAAATTTGGTATATGTATACAATGGAATATTACTCAATCATAAGAAACGACAGTGATCTAGAACCTCTTATACTTTCCTGGATTAAACTTAAGCCCATTATCCAAAGTGAGGCACCACAAGATCGGAAGAATGGGCTCCACCTGTACTCGCCATCAAACTGGTACTAACTGATCAACACTAGGGTGATCACATGGCAGTAATACTCTCCAGGGATTAGGGGGATGGGGGGGTAAACCCGCAACTAAAGGACACGGGGAGCACTGTAGGGGGGAAGGGCGTGCCTTTAACCCTTGCTAGGGTGAGGCAAAGACATAAAGTGTAACCTTAATGTCTGTACACTCATAATACCCTGAAATAAAAAAAAAATAGTTCTTCCTGTAGAGGTCTTTTATCTCCTTAGTTAAATATATTCCTAGGTATTTTATTTTCTTTGTTGCTGTCGTGAAGGGTATTGAGGCTTTGATTTGGTTCTCAGTTTGACTGTTATTGGCATGTAGGAATGCTACTGATTTCTATACATTGATTTTGTAACCTGAGACTTTGCTGAATTTGTTTATCAATTGCAGTAGTCTCATGGCAGAATCTTTGGGGTTTTCTATTATTAATCAACCAATACTTACCTTTAATAAATGACTAGATTTATACTGATAATGTAAATAGTCCTCAGTCATCTGTTTCTTTGAAAACTGTTATTTATCAAGAAAAGATAAGGCTTATTTTCCTGGATCATAAATGTACATATCTATAAAGATAATTGCAATAATCTTTGTATTGATAATTAAATCTTTGGAGTCTAATGGATGTCACCTCTGACTGCAAAATTTTATGCATTAGTGAGATAGAGCTTGAGTGTTGCAAATTTCATGGTGATACTAAGAAAATCATTTTGAAATATTTATTTTGATCTTTTTTTTATTTTTATTTTTATCTTTGTCTTTTTTTTGAGACAAGGCTGTACTCTGTCACCTAGGCTAGAGTGCAGTGGTGGCATCATAGCTCACTGCAACCTCAGGCTCCTGGGCTCAAGCAATCCTCCTACCTCAGCCTTCCAAGTAGCTGGGACTACAGGCATGCAACACCATGGCTGGCTAATTTTTCTAATTTTTTGTACAGACAGGGTCTCACTCTTGCTCAGGCTGGTCTCGAACTCCTGAGCTCAAGCAATGCTCCTACCTCGGCCTCCCAAAGTGCTAGGATTATAGGTGGGAGCCACTGCGCCGAACCTAATTTTGATCTTTGTAAACAGTGAAGCATATGAAGACTACTGAAAAGTATTCAAGGCATTACAGACTGGTTAATTTTGAATCATTTGTTTTTAAAGTTTTAGAATTTTGCAGTATCTTATAAGAGAGATTTGAATTTTATATTTGGAAAAGTTTTATTTGAAATCAATATGTTTGGGATTTTTCCTTCATGGCTAGGTGGTAGAAATATGTTTGTGTGTCCTAAATGTAGAATAACAGTTTCTAAGAGTAAACTATTAGATAGATGTAATGAACTATTCTGTAACATAGTTGGTCATTTTTTCATAGTTTTAGCAGTGAAAACCCTATTTAATTAAAAGGCCAAAAAAAAATAGTCCTTTATTTTTCTTCTTCATACTGGGGCCATGTTATGATGTCCCTGTGCTATGCTCAAGTTGCGACAGTCTGATGCTGTTGGTCTTCCTAGAGGAAAAAAATATCCCACACCCACATATTTTTGTGGGTGAAAGGCAATCTGTAACACCGTTTGCTTTCACTGTATCAGAGTTATAAGAAGAAAATGCCCCATGAGAAGGTCAATGGTGAATACCTTTCATCAAGTGTTTGGGTTCTGCAACTAAAAGACTAACTAAAACTTATACCACAGTTGTGGAAATAGTTGAGTGCTATGTGGAAAAAAACATGGTCTAGTTATTGTGTACCTGATAAACTTAATTCCCAAAGGTTGTTTTACATGGAATACAACTCTTGAAACAAGCTTTTAAAAAGTGAAGGGGTGAAGAGGGGAAAGTATGGTTTCAGCATTCTTTCAGTGGCAAGGAATGAATTTTTCCTCATTAAGCCATTTCTTTATGTTTCCCAGTAGATTTTGAGCTAAACACTTGTTAATCCCAAAGCTCTGACAAGCGAGGCCTGAAGAATTAGGCCAACCACTGCTACAAATAGCTAGTATACATGAAACGGTAATCATTGCTTTCCAATCTATTATTAGATTAACTTCATAGGGATTGCTTTTTTCTCCTGTGAGTTGATGCATAAATGACATGCTTTACCCTCCAATAAATCTAATAGCAGAATGGCTATGACATGATGTTCATAGCCCTTGGTCCCATGACAGATTATTTTTGATTGCTGCAGGAGTTTGGAGCAGCTTGAAACCATTAGAATTTAAAGACATCATTGAAATGTTACAGCATGCCTGACTCATATAGAATATTGCTGATTCTGAGTTATATTCACAGTTTTTTGCCCCATGGTCTTGACTATCACTATGTAACTGATTTAGGAAACTTTAGAAGTCATCAATTGAGTTGATAAACAATTTTACAACAAGGCGTACTGGTTATGTCTCTGCCTTTTGAGGATTTCCAGCATTTCTAAATGTCACCAAGGAGGGTTTCTGTCAATATTTTGCATATAACTATGTTAAAACTTCTTTTCCCTGTTACGAGTTACATCAGAAAAGCACAATATTAGATGCCAAGCCTCTTTTACAGGCAATTCTAAATACATTCTTTCTGTAGCAGAAGTATTTTATTGTTTCAGGTAATCAGTAACTTGTATTTTGTGTCGATATTTCCTTCCCACCTCAATATGTGATTTTTTGATGATGACTTAAATTCAATCTGTTTATTATTTCTTATCCTGTTAAAATGGCTTAGATAAGCACTTAGTAGAAAATGTGATCTGAGCGTGCTTGCTCCAAATTGTGGAACCTTGAAGATTTCGACTTTTGCAGGCCTGATTCCAAGTGCTTCCTGATTCCCAATTTAATTTTAGGAAGATCTCTATGTTTTATAACTAGGGTGATTCATTTTCCTGGGATATTCTTGGTTTATGCCTGTTTTGATGCTCTCCCTGGTTTAGTGTTTCATGACTCTTAAAAGTGTCCTTGTTTGAAAAATAGGCTATAAAATTATTTTAGTTATTTAATCAGCAAATCTGTATATTAATGTGAGTAAATTGATCTATGAGTATCTTTTGGAGTTTTACATGTATAGACATGAAGTCTAACCTTATTTATTGGCCTTTTCAATTCCATAGCCAATATCTTTTAATTCAACACTTTTTTGACTTGAAAATAAAGAGGCGTATAATACATAGCAGGCTACCTCATTTCAGATGCTCTTATATGGAGACAATTGTAATGCTAAATTGCTAAAATGCTAAAAAGTTTAAACCATTGATCCGCACCCTTTTCCATGGCTACAATAGCTGTAAAATAGCACTTCATGTACCCCAGTTTTTCTCTATATCATCACAATGAGAAGCACTAAGACATACTTAATGATATGTTCCTATGTATTGCATTAGGCATGGGCATTATTACAAAACACCCCAGGCAGCACAAGTAATGAGGGAGCTAAGTAAGGATGGGCCTCTTCTTAGGAAAGATTAAAATGCAAAACAACTTTGAATGGCTTTAATCAGAAATTTTGAACATTTAAAAATTTATAAGTAATAATGGCGTTCATGCTATGAAAATGCATGGTATACTTGACTATAGCTGCATATGGAGTAAAATGTACTATAATTTGATTGAGAAATGCCTTCATTAAATTTATAGTAAGATTTGTTACATAAAGAATCTAAAGCTAATGTGCATCTAATTTAATCCAATGGGTGTTAATTCTTCTTCTTTTTTTAATAATAGATTTTCCTGGGTTCTATATTCAGAATATAGTAGCAGCTTGACAGCATTGAAAGTCCCATAGGAAAACAAAAAAAGTTCCCAATATAATGGTGTTTATTGTTCTTTAGGTAGTACATTTTTAATGACTAAATATACATCAGATGTTATATGGTATAGTATTATGTATAATCAGGGACCAAGCAACAGACACATTTAGGGAACAGAGTTTATTTTACAAGAGAAAAAAATAAATGTACATAGCAATAGTAGATAAGTAGGTGAGTTTAGACATTTAGTAGGTAGGTAGGAAAGTTTAGTAGATATGTAGGTAAGTTTAGAAATCAAATGGATTGGGTATGGTTTATTTCACACAGTTAACTATGAAGGTCAAATGTGATAAACTACTGATTTGTATTTCCAGGTTGCTTGGATTTCCCTGGTGGCAAATAGCCTTTCTTGACCAGGAGTTTAGAAATAATCTTTAACCATATTTGCTAAGTAAAAATGACTCATGGATAACTATAGGAAAAAAAACACAACACATGTCTGAGTATGGAGGTGGGAGCACTTTATTCAGTGACTTTTCAGGACAACTTTTATTTTGTTTGACAATGTGTTTTAAAACAAGTTTCTGTTCTGTGTGTGTGGTATAATATTTGATTCTCTAATGCAGCCAATTTAGAAATATTTGATAACTGATATATTTTGTATTACATAAAAGTTTTATAGACATTAATGCAAAGTTAATACAATAGTTTTGATGCTTTAGTTGAATTTGTCATTGTTTTCATAAACATCAAGTAGAATGGTGTAATGGCATCATCCAGAGGTATATAATAGTTATGATAATAATAACAATGTATATATAAGAACAACATATTATACAAAGTATAGCTATCTTCATATTATAATTGTATTTTCAGTTTTCATCTCAAGATTTTAAATGGTCAATTCATTCTATTATTAAATTGATTATCATTCATATACTGAGGATGGAAATAATGTATCACATAGAAAGTTCTTATATGACATAAATGTCATATATTATTCTACCTATAAATTATGGACTGGAAGGAGCTGGATAAAAGGGAGTGGTTATGCTAACTTATATTATAACTTGGAGAGTACCAAAATGTTTCTTATCTTCTGACTCTGTTATGGCAGCATGAGGCCATAGAATGAGACTGGATTGGGTTCTAGCTAATGAGCAATTGTCATTTCTGATATATCGTTTATCTTCTTCAAGGAATATTTTTCTCATTCGTAAGCTGTAGATAGTCATGCTTGCCCTGTTTATTTCTTAGGTTGTTACGAGGTGCATATGATTACGTGAATTGTATGTGACAGAGCTTCGAATGATACAGTATATTGTATTTGGCACTATTTTTATTGTGCTTTGGATTTTTTTGCTTTTTGTCAATTAATGCTTTAATATCAATTTAGTCTACATTATGGAATTAGAACATAGATTTTCTTCAAAAAGGAAGAAAAGTATTTTTATTTTGTGGGTATTATATAGACTAGCTCATGAGCTCAATGATTTTTTTCCTGACCTATGAATTATCATTATCACCAAAAAGTATTATGCATCCACTATTTATAACCCAGATTGCTAATAACATATGGAATAAATCTTCTACACACCTGCAGTGTAACAGGTTCCTCATGCTATAACATAATACCTTAAGTAATACCACAGCAGACTTACAATGACTTCAAAGCTATCCAAAATCACATGCATGCTGAAAACATTTTATTTGCAATTTTTGGGTTTGTCTATATTAAATGTAAAAGTAATGAGTTTTGTAGAAAGATATGTCTTTCCATATGTGAGAAATATGTTTTGAAGGTCACATATGCTCTCAAGAGTTAATGATTTCAATATTTACAAGAGCAAATCATTCTGGAGACCATAGTGCTATCAGTTGGCAGTAAGCCACAATTGGATAAAGTCTTCTCCTTATTTCTATCATCTTATAATTTACTCCAGTACAAATTAAAGCATAATTTGTATCTTTGAGAGGAAAAATGCTAATTGAAACCATGTAATAAAAGTGTAATTTAGAAAAACTGTTAGTTTTTTTTTCTGTTTTAAGCCTATTATTTTAAAAATTACTTGAGTATTAAAAAAGCTGTAAAATTGTGCTGAGTATCAGCACATTGTGTCTTCAAATGCATTTTAATTCTCATTTTTCTTTGCTTAAATAGTAAAAACTTTATAAATTAGAAACTAAAATTAATTGAATAAACTCCAATTGAATGTTTTTATGTTTTTGTATGCATTTTAAAAAGTGCTTTGTAAACTTTTCAGAGCTGGTGACAGTGGCTAACGTGTCCATCCCTCCTGATTTTAATGCAGTGCAAGGGAAAAGAATGCTGATGTCGTGTGAAGCACCATTTATTTTCAGTTTTTAAACCCAACATATTTACTAAGTTAATATACACTTTAATGCCAGCATCTACAATATCTAAATTAGATTTGACTAGCATGATTTCCCAACCAATGCAGAAACTGTGATTTGTGCAGTAGCTATTTTGTCCCACAGACTCCCCAAATACCTTAAGTGATAATGAGTAAAAGAAAGATATTTGCCAATTTGAAAACATCCTTTCTGTATGCTTAGGATGTCTTTATTCATTTTAATAATAGAACTCATACAATCCTAAAAATCAAGGGTTTGCATGTGCTCATGTGGTTTTGGTGTTCAACACATTGCAATAATCTAGCAGTGGAGGATGAGGTGATGGACTCCCTCAATAGGGGAAGCTCTGCTGTTTTTCACACAAGGAAGCCACTCAATAGGAGCACACAATGGTGGGGAGGGGCTAACTCTCATTTATGGCCTAGAAAGAAAATCGTTGCCTGCTCTGGAGTCAGAATAGGCAGTTCTTTTCAATTTTAAAAATATGTTAACATAGTCATATAGCAGTAATAGAAATAGCTTGAAAAATGCTTAACTATATGCCAGGAATTGTGATAGGTGCTTTATGTTCATTATCTTGTTTAATTCCCAGAAGAACTTTATGAGGTAGACATTCATTATCTTTGTTTTATGGATGAGGAAAAAGAGGTTCAGAGAAGTCATATTGCTAGTGAATATATGCTGAGTCTATCTGGCTTTTCACGCTCTTAACTATTGGGCCACATTACCTTTCTCAAATCCTAAACATTGGCCAAAAGAAAGTCCCAGGTATGGCATCTTTTAGTCAGTGTGGAAGATAGGAATCGCAGAAAGAGCATGGGCTGTTTCTAGTTCCTGATGTGCCTCCATCCAGATTTTGAACTGGGGTAAATCACTTAACTTCAGTATGCCACATTTCTTCATCTATCAAATGGGGATGATAGTCTCTGCTTGCAGAGAGAATAAAATTAGGTGAGAGATATGTATTAGTTAAGGTTCTCCAAAAAGAAAATGAAACCAATAGGATTATGTGTGTGTGTGTGTGTTTGTGTGTATAAAATATCTATATAGATATTGATAAGAGGAAATTTATTATGGGGATTGGCACACGTGATTATGGACAGTGAGAAGTCCCCACAATATGCCATCTGAAAGTTGAGGAACCAGGAAAGCTGCTGGTGTCGTTCAGTCCTGTTCCAAAGGCCTGAGAACCAGGGGAGACAGCAGTGTAGCTCTCAGTCTGACCCCAAGGCCTGAGAACTTAAAGGGGCTGCTGGTATAAGTCCAGGAGTCTGAAGGCACAAGAATGAGGAGCTCAGGCATCTGAGAGCAGGAGGAGATAGATGTTACAGCTCAAACGGAAGCAAATTCACCTTTCCTCTGCCTTTTTGTTCTCTCTGGATCCTCAGTGGATTCGATGATGTCAGCCCATATTGGTGAGGGTGGAACTTCTTTACTAAGTCTACTGATTCAAATGCTAATCTCTTCCTGAAACACACTCACAGACACACTCAGAAATAATGTTTTACCAGTTTTCTGGGTATCACGTAACACAATCAAGTGGACACATAAAATTAACCATCACAACATGAGAGTGGGCTTTGAAGGAAATATTTTGAAGATGCTACACAAATGAATTTATATTCCAAAGGCAAACCTCCCCACTAACACATACTTTGCTTATTTTACTTATTTTTTAAATATTTAGGAGGGGGTGGTATTTATTATCTTTTCATGGGGATAGTTGGGTAGTAGTAGTAACTATTGTATTGCTACCTGTCTAGATGGTTGAGCTTTCAAGAAGGCATATTTCTTTGCCTGTAAGACTTTTTTCTGCCTTTTTCTTCTCTTTCCTGTTTTCCCCTTAATTTATCTATGGGAATGAGATTGTCTGTTTCACTGTGAAGGGATAGCACAATTTCATTTTGAAAGAATTTGAGATGCTTTCCTAATTATGTGTCTTTAACAAGGATTAGGAAAATTGGCAGGAGTGAAGAGCTTTCTTCCTTATAACCAGACAGTATATCTAATCATATCAACATTTCTGAAATGTGTTAACCTAAATGGTCTACATTTCATATATGAATTACATATTTAATATTACTTAAAATGATATGTACACAACACACATTCACACCAAATTAATCAAGTAGGTTTTCTCTGTGTTTGTGTGTGCATATATTTTATTTGTGTATGTGTATAAAACTTTGGTTTTTTAGTTTCTAATCTCAAAGAGTTTAAATATAAACTTAGGAGGGTTTTATTTGAATAAAGTACATGAATATGCAGTTTAAAAAGGCACATGATCTTATAGAACTCTGTTCTTGCAAGTTCTTATTCCTACTGACTATAGGATATATTGGTGATATCATAACTGTATTGCATCATGAATGCATGTTTCTAATTTTTTATTTTCTCATTCAAAATTCAACATTTATTGAAAAATAAGTACATAAAATGATATTAGTAACAAAATATAATTGTATATATTTCTTTTACTATTAGAAGATAGAAATTATAAATTATCCAATGGTAACTTGAAAGGCATATGCAGAAGATTTGGATTTCATGATCATATTTTATTGTCAAGGTCTTAGATTGATCTGGGTTTCTTAAGAAAGGAATAAGGGAAATCTAGATGTGTTTCATGTATACCTTATGTAGGAGGATTATCTTCTTGCTGAAATAGACAACATTTTATAATGTATGGTGTGAGTACTCAGGAAAGACTGATCGCTGGATTCTGCAAAATAGTAGGTACCTTTTACTGAGTCAAAGCTGTTGACCTAATTTTAAGGAAACATTATTATTTTGTGTACACTTACATAACTAATTCAGAAATATCACAAATATTTTTGGATTTAAAATAAATGTTAAAGAGAGAATACTATTTTATGGTCTTGACCACTTAAATGTACATTGCCACCTTGAAAGTTCCACTAGTTATTACACAGGGTTTGGCTATAAAATAACAGCTGTGTATACATCAGGTAATTGTATCATTGAAAAGAAGTGCAATGTTATTTTGAAAAAAAGTAGTATTAAAATTATTACAGGGAAAGATTTCAGACTATTTTGGGATATAACAGTCTACATATAATAAAATGTTTGTTATTAACAAAGAGAGCCAACATTATTTAATTTGGGAAACAAATGGAACATAAAATGTTGGACCAAAAGAACACATGCAGTGTGTGAGCAGTCCCATATTTTGCCTTATTTCAGTCAGTTACTAGCTCTATGTCCTTGGGCAAGTCTTTTATTTTTTCTAGACTTTAATTTCAGTTTGTGCTGTTATCTCCCAAGTCCCTCCTAAGTTCAATATCCATTGGTCCACCTCTGTAAAATATGTACAAATGTAATGTGTGGTTGTTGGTGGTGTTATAAGACACACATTGTCACTGGCATTTTAACCAATAACAAATCACAAAACTGTATTAATTATCTAAATAAATTGCCCTCTTTCCACATTTTTGTGTTACCTTAAAGGAATCTGCACCTTTTAATTTTTTGTCTCAGTTAACCCTTCACATGTATTTCATCAATATATACCTCTCACAGCAGACACTGATATCAGGAGCAGCCAATAAACCTTAAGATAATTGAAGGAAGAACACTTAGGTAGTTTCCCATTTTTCTTCCTCAAATATGGTACAAAATCCAAGTCAATGCCATATTGACATAGCTTTTCTATTTGCTATCAGTTATAAATGCTGGGATTACCTGAGTGATTGTTTTCTCAGGAAGCCATAATGTAATCTCAAACCTAATACTCCAACAACCATGCACTAATTAAAACTGCAATTATATTTTTGCTCAAACAAAACGACTTAATAAACATTATCACAAACTGTTTACCCTTTCCCAAAACAATTTATGCTCACTAATACAATTTCCCATTAAAACTGCTGCCAGGTAAATTAAAAACTCTTGAAATAGTAAGTGGGAAATTAATTCAACAGTTTAATCTAGACCTAATAACAGTTGCAAGCTCAGAAAAAGATTGCTACAGCGGGGAGTTAATTAACAGCTTATTCCCCATTTGATAAAAGTAATTCACTCTAATTCCAGTGTAATTTACCTCAATGTAATATAAAACCGCAAGCTGCTTCTGGTGCTGGTAATTATTAGCTTTGTCCTGTGGCCACATGGACAAAAAAAGTCAGCAGTATCTTAATAATAAGAGGCTGTGTGCTAAATGTCCACAATTAAAGATGTAATATGAAATCTTCAACAGCAGCAACCATGTATATTGCCACAGAAGCAGTAGTTTAGATTTAAACTGCATTTAATTGTTCCACCTAGTTCTAGGAAACACGTGAGCCATGTGAAAAGTAAGCATTTCATTGGCTTCACGTGGAAAAGCACGGGGAAGATAGGTGATGAATCCATCCCATTCTTTCCACCCCTACTACCACTGTCTTAGTACAGCTATCATCTCTTTTTACTTGGATTATTGCACAAATCTATGTAGTTTTTCTGCCCCGTCCTCACTCCAACCCATCCTTTATGTAGCTGGCTGCACAAATCTCATCACATAATCTTGTATATAAACTTTCATTTACTACCTGTTGTTCACAGGATGAAGTTGAAACTCCCTGCATGACATAAAGGTCCTTCCATGTTCTGCCCCTAATCTACTGTTCAAACCTTATTTATCAACTTAAAAAATAAAAGTAGAAGATAAATTCTTCTGCCTGCAGTACCCTGTCCTTGCTTATCTACCATCTCCTTTGTGAAATTTTCCTAGATACTCCGCATGAAAATTTAGTCACTCTTCTTTCTGTTCTTTTATAACATTTTGATTCATCTATTATTTCACTTATTGCATTGCCTTTTCTTTCTGTTAACACATCTGTCTCTACCTACTGGACTAGCAGTTGTAAAGTATAGTACTCGGATCATCAGCATCAGCATCATCTGGGAATTTGTTAGAAATCCAAATTTTTAGGCTTAATCCCAGATCTACTGAATCAGAAATTCTGCAAGTATGGCCCAACAATATGTTTCAATAGGCCCTCTGGGTGATTTTGATGTGCAGTAAACTTCGAGAATCATTCTAGACTGTGAGTATCTTGGGGATATAAACAACAGCTTATTCATTTTTTAAATCTTTATTTGGCCAGTTATAGCACATAGTAGGGACTCAAAAATATTTTTTTGAATGAATGAACTATGGGAGGATGAGATAATTGGTATGCAAAATAGCAAATCTTGAAGAAGCTATGGAAATACAAGTGACTTCCAAGTTGTCCTTTTATTCAACTAAAATGCAAAATATATTTGTCTAAGAGAGTAGATTCTTTAAATAGCAAAATAAAGATCATAAGTTATCAAGATGTCAGTTGCTTTTGTTAAGAAAAGATAAATTCCAAAGAACTATGTTTGTATGATTACTGATATTCTCAAAAGGTTGATATAGTTTTTCTCCGTGGAAGTAATGTTTTGGGTGAAAAAACTTTTAGACTATCTTATGCAGACAATATGGTCTAATTCTTTTAAATGTTATAATTATTACTCTTTTTTGTTAGACTCATAACTTTTAGCTAATACCTGAGTGTTACATGCAATAGCATATATATTCCTAGTATTTGGACTGTGGACACTAAACTACAAAATTGATGTTATTAGCTGAATACATTAATATATTAATAGAAAAGTAATATATAGATAAATGAGATCAGTAAAAATAATAGACTCTATCAAACTATAATGAAGTCATTTAAAAAGTACATTTTTATTTCTTATAGTAATGAATTCCATTTATAGAAGTAAGTAATGTATAGTATGTTATTAACCCACTACATTAGATGTTAACAAGGGTTAAGTGTTTTTTATTCCCCACAATTTCCTATAACAATTTTTATAACACGAATCTACTTGAGCAAGCTCCTTCTGGGCTTTTAATACATTTCTTAGAACTGTGATGTCTTTGGGGAGGAACTCTATCAGATAAAAAAGCCAAAAAACCTCAAGCGATATTATAATGCAACCTTTCTGTTACTCCATCTAGAGAATGTATGTGCTTTTCAGGAACAGAAAATAAGTTTATTAGATTAAAAAGTGTTAGCTATTATGTAAGAGCAACATACTGATTATGTAGATATGTGAAAACATATTTGTGGGATATTAATTTATATCTATGTCCATATATACCACATGGTTATCTTTATTTTGGCCTTTAATAGGGGATATTTAAAAAATAGACAATTCTGTATATGCATGTGTACATCATCATCATTGTAATATTATAATAAAACCTTTATATATTTCAAAATAGTTTCACATTCAATTTCTTACATCTTATTTCATCCTTTGAAATATCATATAAGATAGTCAAAGCAGATGTTATCTTTATTTTACAGACAAATAAACCAAGACCCAGATAACTGAAATGAATGACAAAGCTGGAATTTGAACCCAGGTTGCTTGAATTCTAATCAAGTGCTTCTTCCACTTTATCATACTTCTCCCACACTTGAATGGATTTAGTTCCATTGACCAAACATTTATGGAGTGACTATTATATGTTAGGCACTATGCTCAGGTATATTTTGGTGTGATGCATTACAATCTATGGGTACTATTTGGGTGGTTTCTAAGTAAAAGGTAAACAGCTGTACATTTGAATGAGAACATAATAAAAACATGTGCTTTAAGCCAAGGCATGTTGAAAAATGGGTAGTGAATGAAGAATTCATTTTTGAGAGGAGTGGAAGATGAAGTTGGAATGATAGATTGAGGCTGATTGTAATAAGCATCCTTTTCCAAATTGGAGGTTGAAATTTATTCTGTAGTCGGTAGGAAGCCAGTGAAGCTCTTTTGAACAGAGGATGCTGGAATAGGAATTTTAAGCAGATTTATATGGCTTCCCTAGGTGGTTATATTGGAGCAGAGTGGTAGGTAGGAGGAGTATCTGGAGCTTGGGCTCTAATCAGAGGTTGCAGTAATCCCAGTTTAAGGAGATAAGGCCTAAACTAGAATATCAACACTGGCAATAGAAAATGAGCGTGGTGCGCACCATCTGGGGGATGGACATACTTGAAGCTCTGACTGGGGGTGCAAGGGCAACGTGACCTAAACATTTGTACCCCCATAATTTACAGAAATAAAAAAATAAAAAATAAAAAAAGAGTAATAAGTGTGTTACTCCATCGTATGTCTGTAGAGTGTGCTGACTCTCTCCTTTGTTTATGAGACTTTTGCTAGTTCCTATGTATAGTTTAAAATTTTCTACATATCTCCCACAGGGCTTGGCAATTACAGTGCCCTGCTTATTGTAGGTGCCTGAGAAATATTAACTGGCCAGCTGTATGAAGTGTTCATAGTATTTAAAGTAGATGAGGTTATAATTAAATTTATTGTTATAACTTTAGGGTTGAAATTTGTGGTCGAGTTTTTAAAAAGTCCATTTTCTTTTCTTCTTTTTTTTTTTTTAAGTCCATTTTCTTGAAACGTATAGTAGCTGGTTTTAGTTAATACGTGAGTCAAGAAACACAAACATTAGAGTAGAAAGTTACAATGAGTGTTTGAGTTACCTGTGTCTAGAAAAGTAATATCAAACCTTCCTAGCTTTTCTATAGTTTATATGGATGAAAATGTGATATGTGAAATGTCAAGTTTTGTATGAGGTTTGATATTTTGTACATGTTCGATGCCTTTCTGCTAGATCCCAGATGACTGAATGCTGCTGTCTATAGCTATACTCTAGATACTACTACTTAACAAATATGACCACTCCCTCATGATTTTGTCATTAACAAATTTGCCATTTGATGTGTAGGCAGGAAAATAAGTAGATAAATAGTTATGAAAAATCCAAAGTTATGGAGACATTGACTTTGGAAGAATTTAGTTAATTCATTTTCATCACTTCCAATTTCACCTTCTGGATCTTTTCTCCTGTTATGGTATTACCTATCTCCTATCTTCTGTACAGAAGTTCTTCTATATCTCAACAGGTTAAACCTCCTAGAGTTTTATTTAAATACATTTTTTTTCTTTTTTCTTTTAGCATATTACAGGGGTACAAATGTTTAGGTTACATATATTGCCCTTGCTCCATCTGAATCAGAGCTTCAAGCATGTCCATCTCCCAGACAGTGCACACTGCACCCATTAGGTGTGTATATACCTAACCCCTTTTTCCCTCTCCCATCTGTCCAACACCCGATGAGTGTTATTACTATATGTGCACTTAGGTGTTGAACAGTTAATACCAATGTGATGGTGAGTACACGTGGTGCTTGTTTTTCCATTCTTGGGATACATCACTTAGTAGAATGGTCTCCAGCTCTATCCAGGATAATACAAGAGGTGCTAGATCACCATTCTTTTTTGTGGCTGTATAGTACTTCATGGTATACATGTGCCACATTTTATTAATCCAGTCATGTATTCATGAACTCTTTGGTTGTTTCCACGTCTTTGCAATTGTGAATTGTGCTACTATGAACATCCGAGCGCAGATGTCTTTTTTATAGTATGTTTTTTTTCCCCCCTTTGGGTAAATACCCAGTATTCGAATTCTGGATCAAATGGTAGGTCTACTTTGAGTTCTTTGAGGTATATCCATATTAATTTCCATAGAGGTTGTACTTTTTTGCAGTCTCACAAGCATTGTAAGAGTATTCCCATCTCTCCACATCCATGCCAACATTTGTTCTTTTGGGACTTTTTGATAAAAGCCATTCTTACTGAAGTTAAGTGATATCTCATTGTGGTTTTTATTTGCATTTCCCTGATGATTAGAGATATTGAGTATTTTTTCATATGTTTGTTGGCCATTAGTCTGTCTTCTTTTGAAAAGTTTCTGTTCATGTTCTTTGCCCACCTTTTAATGGGGTCATTTGATTTTTTCTTGTTGATAATGCTGAGTTCTACATAGATTCTAGTGATCAGCCCCTTATCGGATGTGTAGCACGCAAATATTTTCTCCCATTCTGTAGGTTGTCTGTTCACTCTTGTGATAGCTTCCTTGGCTGTGCAGAAGCTATTTAATTTGATCAGATCTCATTTGTTTATTAATGTTGTTTCTGTAATTGCCTTAGAGGTCTTCTTCATAAACTCTTTGCCTATGCTAATGTCTATAAGAGTTTTTGCATCATTGTCTCGTAGAATTCTTATGGTTTCATGCCTTAGGTTTAAGTCTGTTATCCATTGTGAGTTGATTTTTGTGAGAAGTGAGAGGTGC
Source organism: Propithecus perrieri (assembly GCA_963574695.1). Classification (NCBI taxonomy): domain Eukaryota; kingdom Metazoa; phylum Chordata; class Mammalia; order Primates; family Indriidae; genus Propithecus; species Propithecus perrieri. The sequence goes on along the minus strand of CAUYRB010113033.1, from coordinate 50,993 downwards.
GGATCCTGTTTCAGTCTTCTGCATGAGGCTATCCAGTTTTGCCAGCATCATTTATTGAATAAGGATTCTTTACCCCAGTGTATGTTTTTGTCTGCTTTGTCAAAGATCAGATGGTTATATGAGGATGGTTTTATATCTGGGTTCTCACTTCTCTTCCATTGGTCTATGACTCTGTTCTTATGCCCGTACCATGCTGTTTTGCTTAATATAGCCTTGTAGTATACTTGAAATTTGGTAAATTGATGTCTCTCTAATTGTTCTAGCAAACTGAATTCAGGTGCTTATCAAAAACATCCATCATAACAAAGTAGGCTTCATCCCAGAGATACAGGGATGTTCGACATACACCAATATGTAAATGTAATTCACCACAGAAATGAAGTAAAAACAAAGACCATATGATCCTCTCAATAGACGTAGAAAAAGCATTGACAAAATTCAGCACCCTTTTATGATAAGAATGCTTAACAAAATAGGGATAGATGGGACTTACCTCAACATTGTAAAAGCCATATATGACAAACCCACCCTAACATCATACTGAATGGGGAAAAATTGAAAGCAGTCCCACTTGGAACTAGAACCAGACAAGGTTGCCCTCTATCACCACTTCTATTCAATGTAGTGCTGGAAGACCTGCCAGAGCAATCAGACAAGAGACAGAAATCAAGGGCATCCACATGGGGGCAGAAGAGGTCAAACTATCACTCTTTACTGACAATATGATCTTATATCTAGAAAACCCCAAAGATTCTGCCATGAGACTACTGGAATTGATTAAAAAATTCAGCAAAGTCTCAAGTTATGAAATCGATGTACACAAATCAGTAGCATTCCTATATACCAACAATGTGAAACTGAGAACCAAATCAAAGACTCAATACCTTTCACAATAGCAACAAAGAAAATAAAATACCTAGGAATATATTTAACTTAGGAGGTGAAAGTCCTCTACAGGGAGAACTATGAAATAGTGAATAAGGAAATAGCAGAGGATGTAAACGGGTAAACCATCCCATGCTCAGGGATTGGCAGAATCAACATTGTTAAAATTATGTCTATACTACCCAGAGTGATCTACAGATTCAATGCAATACCTATTAAAATACCAACATCATTTTTTCACAGATCTAGAGGAAATAATTGTATGCTTTGTACGGAAACAGTGAAGACCCTGTATAGCAAATTCAACTATGTTTTCTTCTAGAAATTATATCATTTTAACTTTTATATTTGAGTCAGTGATCCATTTTGGGTTATTTTGTGTGGCATGAGATAAAATTGAGGTTTATTTTTTTCTACATGAATATATAATTTCCAAAGGATCATTTGTTGAAATTTCCTTTCTCATTGAATTACCTTGACAACTTTGTTGAAAATTAAATGACCGTAGAACTGTGAGTGTATTTCTGGATGCTATCTTAGGTCCACTTGATTTATATTCTTACTCTCACATCAATACCACACTGTCATGATTATTATACCTTGTAATCTTGAAATCAAGTATTGTAAGATTTTTAAACATTGGAGATCCTAGCTCTTTTGCTTTTCTATACAAATTTAACTTCGATTTATCAATTCCTTCTAAAAAAGTTTAACATATATATCTCTCTCTTTATTTAGGTAGTATTTCATTTCCATCAGAAACATTTTGTGATTTTCAGGGTATAAGACTCGTACACATTTTAAATTTATTACTGTATAACTCTGATACAGTTGTAAATAGATTTTTATAAAATTTCATTACTCAAATGTTTATTGCTGGTACATAGAATGCAATATTTTTTTGTATATTGACCTTGTACACTGTGAGCTTGCTAGATTCACATATTAGTTTTAGTAGCTTTTTGTAGAATTGTTAGTATTTCCTACATTCATAATCATGTTCTATGTGGATAACGACAGTTTCAATTCTTCTCTTTCATTCTGGATTTCTTTTATTTCTTGCCTTATTTAACTGGCTAGGACCTCCAGTAGAATATCAAATAGAAATTGTGAGAGCACACATTCTTGCATTGTTTCTGAACTTAGTTGGAAAACGTGAAGTATTTCGCTATTGAGTATCATGTTAGCTATAGGGATTTTGTAGATGTCCATTGTCATGTTGAATTAGTTACCTCAGATTCCTAGTTTGCTGAAAGTTATTATCATAAAAGTCTTGGATTTCTTTCAAATGTTTTTCTGCATCTACTTAAATGATTACATGATTTTTCTCACATATTCCAATAACATGGAGAATCACATTGATTTTTTTTTTGTTTTTGAGGTTAAACTAGCCTTATAGTTTCAGAATAAATTTCACTTGGTCATGATGGCTTATCCTTTTTAATATTGCTGTATTCAATTTGTTAATATTTTTTGAGGATATTTTGTGTCTATATCAATGAGGGGTATCAATCTTTAGTTTTCTTTTGATATTGTTGTCTGGTTTTGTCATAAAGGTAAGATTGGGCTCATAGAATTAGTTGGAGAATATCCAAGCTTACTCTATATACTGAAAGAAGTTGAGGTTGAGTTGATATTAAATATAGCAGTGATGCTATATTGGCCTGACATTTTGATTTTAGTAAGGTTTTCAATTCAGATTTGATTTTAAAATACAGAGTTATTCATGTTTTCTACTTCTTTTTAGGCCAGTTTTGATCATTGTAAGCCACTTCTTGATCTGATTTCTACTTATATCTTCTATCTCATCCTTCATATCATCCCCTATTCAAAGTTCTATGCTTTATTCATCATACATATCAGGCTGTAGTTCTCCTGTACATGCTATACTGCACTAAAATATTTTTTACTTTACAGAAACTCATTGTTATCTTTGTTGATTGAAATGTTCTGCCTGAGCTTCACCTAGATAATTCTAAATTATTTTGTTTTCTTTTTGCATTTTTAACTCTTTTTTTTAAATTTCAGAATATTACTGGGGTATACACGTTTTGGTTGCATAATTTGCTTTTGAACAGTTTTAATCAAAGTTATAAGTGTACCCTTCACCCAGATATGGTGCATTGAACTCATTAGCTGTGACTTTTAGCCACCCCCTCTTCACCCCTTATCTACTTGATTTCCATTGAGTTTTACTTCCATATGTGTACATAAGTGTTGATCGATTATTTCCAGTTTAGTATTGAGTACATGTGGTGTTTGTTTTTCCATTCTCATGATAATTCATTTAGAAGAATGGTCTCCAGTTCCATCCAGGTTGTTGAAAAACATATTACCTCGCCATTTTTTATGGTTGAGTAGTACTCTATGGTATACATATACCACATTTAATTTATCCACTCACGAATTGATAGGCGCTTGGGTCGTTTCTACATCTTTGTGATTGTGAATTGTGCTGCTATAAACATTCGAGTGCAAGTGTCTTTTTATAAAATGTCTTTTTTTTTCCTTTTGGCTAAACACCTAACATTTGGATTACTGGATCAAATGGTAGGTCTACTTTTAGTACTTTGAGGTATCTCCATACTCCTTTCTATAGAGATTGTACTAGTATGCAGTCCCACCAACAGTGTATAAGAGTTGCTTTCTGTCCACATCCATTCCTGCATCTGTTGTTTTGGGACTTTTTGATAAGAGCCATTCTTACTGGAATTAAGTGATATCTCACTGTGGTTTTAATTTGCATGTGCCTGGTGATTGGAGACTTTGAGCACTTTTTCATGTGTTTCTTGGTTATTAGTCTATCTACATTTAAAAAGTTTCTGTTCCTGTTTTTTGCCCACTTTCTAATGGGGTTGTTTGACATTTTTCCTGTTGATTTGCTTGAGTTCTTCTTAGATTCTGGTTATTAGCCTTTTATTGGATATATAACATATAAATATTTTCTCTCATTATGCAGGTTGCCTATTTGCTCTATTGATTGTGTCATTGGCTATGGAGAAACTTTTTAATTTGATCAGGTCCCATTTATTTATTTTTGTTGTTGATGTGATTTTTTGGGGGGGTCTTCTTCACAAATTCTTTGCCTAGGCCAATATCTATAAGAGATTTTCAAACCTCTTCTTCTAGAATTCTTATAGTTTCATGCCTTAGATTTAAGTCTGTTATCCATCGTGAATTAATTTTGTGAGTGGTGAGAGGTGTGGATCCTTTTTCTGTATTTTACATGTGGCTATCCAATTTTCCCAACACCACTTCTTGAATAGGGATTCTTTACCCCAGTATGTGTTTCTCTCTGATTTTCAAGATCAGGTGGGAATATGAGGATGGTTTTATATCTGGGTTCTGTGTTCTGAGCCATTGATCTATGTCTCTGCTGTTGTGTCAGTACCGTGTTATTTTGGTTACTATAGCCTTGTGATATAGCTTTAAGTCTGGTAAAGTGATGCCTCCCGATTTGTTCTTATTGCATAAGGTTGCATTGGCTATCCAGGGTCTTGTCTTGTTCCATATGAAGCGTAGAACTATTGTTTCTAGATCTGTGAAAAATGATGTTGGTATTTTAATGGGGAATGCAAAGAATCTGTATATCACTGTGGGTATTATAGACATTTTATCAATGATAATTCTGCCGATCCAGGATCATGATATGTTTTTCCATATGTTTACATCCTTTGCAATTTCTTTCCTCAGTGTATCATAGTTCTTCCTATAGAGGCCTTTCATCTCTTTAGGTAAATATATTCCTCATTATTTTATTTTCCTTGTTGCTACTGTGAAAGGGATGGAGTCTTTCATTTGATTCTCACCTTGACAGGTGTTGGGGCATATGAAAGCTACTGATTTGTGTACATTAATTTTGTAACTCATACTTTGATGACATTATTTATCAATTCCAGAAGTCTCTTGGTTGAATCTTCGGTGTTTTCCAGATATAAGATCATATCATCAAGAAACAGCAATAGTTTAACCTATTCTATCTCCATTTGGATACGCTTGATTTCCTTCTCCTGTCTGATTCCTCTGGCTAGGACTTCCAAAACTATGATGAATAGAAGTGGGCAAAACAGGCAACCTTGTCTGGTTCCAGTTATAAGCAGAAATGCTTTTAATTTTTCCCCATTAAGTATGATGTTGGCTGTCGGTTTATTGTATATGGCTTTTATAATTTTTAGGGATGTCCCATCTATGCTTATTTTGTTACACATTCTTATCATAAAAGAGTCCTGATTTTTGTCAAATTCTTTTTCTGAATCTATTGAGAGCATCATATGATCTTTGTTTTTGCTTCTATATGTGTGGTGCATTACATTTATAGATTTGTGTGTGTTGAGCCATTCTTGTATCTCTGGGTTGAAGCCTACTTTTTTGTGGTGAATTATTTTTTGATATGCAGCTGAATTCTGTTTGCTAAGATTTTATTGAGAGGATTTCCATCTATATTTTTAAGAGATATAGATCTGTAGTTTCTTGTTTGGTTGTGGCTTTTCCTGGCTTTGGTATCAAGCTGATATTGGCTTAGAAGAATGAGTTGGGGAAGATTCTTTCATTCTCAGTGTTATAGAATAATTTATGTAGTATAGGTACCAGTTCTTTGTAGGTTTGGTAAAATTTGAATATGAAACCATCTGGTCTGGGACTTTTTTTTGTTGGAAGATTTTTTTATTGCTACTTCAATTATGGTGCTTGATGTTTTTCTGTTCAGGGTTTCTGTTTCTTCCTGACTGACCCTAGGAAGGCTGTGTGTATCTAAGAATTTGTCCATTTCCTCCACGTTTTTAAGGTTATTTGCATAGAGATTTTTATAGTATTCAGTGATGATGTTTGTATTTCTATGATATCAGTTCTGATTTCTCCTTTTTCATTTCTGATTGAGTTTATTAAAGTCCTTTTCTGTTTCTGGTTAATCTAGCAATAGGCCTGTGAATTCTGTTTATCTTTGAAAAGAACAAGCTTTTTGCTTTATTAATCTTCTTTTAGTCTCAATTTTATTTAGTTATGTTGTAGTGTTAGTTATTTCTTTTTTTCTACTGGGTTTGGGATTAGTTTGCTCTTCCTTTTCCAGTTCTTTGAGATAATTCATTACATTGTTGATTTGTGATCTTTCTGTGTTTTTGATATGGTCTTTTAGGGCTATGAGTTTTCCTCTCAGAACTGCTTTTGCTGTATCTCACAGATTTTGATAACTTGTGTCCCCTTTATCATTTAGTTCAAATAATCCTTTGATTTCCATCTTTATCTTCTCCTTGACCCAACTATCATTCAGTAATAGGTTGTTTAGTTTCCATGACTCTGTGTAGAGATGAGTGTTTTTGTTGGACTTGATTTCTAATTTTATTCCGCCATGTTGTGAGAAGATATATGGTATAATTTTTATTTTTTAAAATTTTTTGAGACCTGTGTTGTATCCTAGGATGTGATCAATGTAAGAGAATGTTCCATGAGCTGATGAGATGAGTGTATATTCAGTAGTTTTGGGTTAAAATGTTCTGTAAATTCCTGTTAAGCCCATTTGTTCTGGAGTTCTGTTTAAGTCCCTTGTTTCCTTGCTTATTTTCTGTTTGGAGGATCTGTCCTGTCCTGTCAGTTGAAGTCCCTGGCTGTTATGGCATGCTGCTGTTTATCATTTTGTTTAGATCAAATAGGATTTGCTTTATGAATCTGGGCTCTCCTGTGTTAGTTGCATAAATGTTCAGAATTGTTATGTTTTCTTGTTGTATTTTTCCCTTCACCATTATATAGTGCCCATCTTTGTCTTTCTTTACTTTTGTTGATTTGAAGTCTATGTTATCTTATATCAGCATGGGTACACTAGCTTTCTTTTCATTTCCATTTCCATGGAATATTGTTTTCTATCCTTTCACTCTGTGTCTAAATGAGTCCTTGGGAGTTAGGTGTTTTTCTTGGGTTCAGCAGATACTTAACTTGTATATTTTTATCCACTTAGCCAGCCTATGTCTCTTTAGTTGGGAGTATTTCCATTTATCCTGTTGGGTAGACCGTTATTGCTTTGTTTCACCTTTAATTCATTGTGGTGTCTGTGCTGTGAACTTTAACTTTTGGATGAGTTTTCACTGGTGAGTGTGTATTGTGCTGATCAGTGTATAATGCAGTTCTGAGTACTTCTTGCAGGGCAGGGCTGGTCTTAAAACATTCTCTTAGTGATTGCTTGTCTGAGAAAATCTTTAATTCCTCCTCATATAAGAATACAAAATTCTAGACTGGGCATTGTTCTGTTTCAGGAGACTGAAGATGTGTCGTCAATTCCTACTGGATTGTAAGTTTTCAGTTGAGAAGTCTGCAGCTAGTCTGATAGGTTTTTCTTTGTAAGTCATGTGCTGTTTTTGCCTTACTGCCCATAGGAGTGCCTATTTGGGCAGCCTAATAACTATGTGTCATGGCGATTGTCTCTTTATGATGAATCTCCCAGGGTCCTGTATGCTTCTTGTACTTGGATATCTAGATTTATGGCAAGGCTAGAGAAATTTTCCTCAATTATTCCCTCAAATAAATTATCCAACCCTTGTGTATTTTCTTCTTCACCCTCAGGTATGCCTATGATTCTTATGTTGGGCCTCTTTACATAATCCCTCATTTCTCGTAGGCTTTGCTCATTCATCTTATTTTTCTGTTCTTTCTCGTCAACTGATTGTTTAAATTATAGATGTTATCTTCAAGCTCTGAGACTCTTTCCTCTGCCTGATATAGCATATTCCTAAGTCTTTCCACTGTGTTTTATAATTCTTTGAATGAATTTTTCATTTCCAGAATTTCTTTTTGGTTTTTCCTTAATTTTTTAATTCATTTATAACATTGTTTGGCTTCTTTGTGTTGGATTTCCTTTTTCTCTTGTAGTTCATTAAGCTTTCTTTTTTTTTTCCCCCTCTCATTTTTTATTTTTTATTTTTTTTTTCAGCATATTATGGGGTACAGATGTTTAGGTTACGTGTGTTGCCCTTGGTTCCCCTCCCCCCAATAGATTGGTATCCATTGGTAAGGAGTTACTGATTTCTTTTGGGGTGTCCTTTCACTCTGATTTTTCATGTTTCTGGAGTTCCTTTGCTGATTCCTCCTTATCTGGCCTCTTAATCGAGAACTTGGGATGCTAGGGCTGGCTTATGGCCCTGTGTCTGACTTCCCAAAGATCAATCTCTGACGATGCCAGGGAGAGGAGTGCTGGTCCTGCATTGCCTTTGGGGCATTTGAGCATGTTTGGTAAACCTCTTCATTTACCTCTGATCTGTTGTCTTCACGTCTTCCCAATGGAGATAGTGAGTTTGGTCCCCCAGCTTAATCACTGAGCTGGTGTATTGTACTTGTTGGTATCAGTCTGCTGATTCCTAATTGCTTGAGTTGGAAGGCACTATGTTTAGCTATGGTGGTGTTCCCCCATTATTGATTGTAGTTTGTGTGGAGGAGCCAGCTGCTGAGATAATCTTTTGTGCCCATGGTAGGCTCTGGTCCTCCAGATGGAGCACACAAAAGCCCCAAACTTTAGGAGGGACCCTCTAACTCCCAGGAAGTTGCTTGGTCCCTAGTACCCCTAAGATGGGGGGATGATCAAGACAGATTATGGCTGGAGTGTGGGAGCCTTAGGGGCTTTACTAAGCCTCAGTGGGGCTCAGAGGTTGCTTATCTGGCTGTTAGGGTGAACCACCGATATGGAGTTCGGGGCCAGCTCTCCATGCCCGGAAAGCTGTTTTTGAGGAGAGGGGCCTAATCGTATGATTGCTAAGGCCCCAAGCCAGGCTTATTCTGTCCCTGTCCACTAGCCTGTTTTCTCTGTGGAGTGGGGCATGCACCCTCCCTATTTTATCCCTGGAACTCCACAGCACTCTCCTCTCTGATTAGTCCGTGTGTATTCCCTCTCTGCCCAAGACTGGCTCTTGAGCTACCCCACTGTCTATGTGTCTGATGCTGGCAGGTAGGGGGATCTCCAATTGTGCACTCCTGTTCCACCACTAGCTCCCAAGGTGAGGGAGATAGTCCTTTCTATCCACAGAGGTCTCCGCCAAGGGCATGCTGCTGCAAGGGGTGAAGTGGTGGCTCAGGAATCTCTTGGATCAAGTTGCACTCCCTCCTATAGTGAGTTTTTGAAGAGGCTGCTCCTCCAGTTCAGCCTGTATGCCCAAGGCATTTGGTTGCCATGGGAACCAGGGGCAAAGCTAAATTAGTCCACGTGCCATAGCCTTCTCCAATGTGGTGGTTCTTTGGCAGGGATGGGGGATGGGGCATGCTCACAGACCCCTGTTCCTCTGTGCCCCTCCACAACCTCCCATTGGATATGGCCATGAAGGCTCTCTTGCCACCCCAGCCTGGAACTGGAACCTCTTCCCTACATCTCACCACCCCATTCTCATGACCAGGGGGCACCAGGTTCATCCCACTTGTCTGAGCCGCCAGCTGTTGATCCCACCAAACTCCTGTGGGCAGGAAGATTGCAGACTGTGGCTGTCTTGAGGGCTCATCTGGGAGTGCACCCCTGTCCCTTGAGAAGCAGGTCTCTCATCACAGAGCATTTTAGCAGCCACTATGGTGGTGGGAAGGGCTGCAGTCTCTCTGCACTGTTTTCGTGTCCAGGGGGCACTGGGTCCTGCCTGCCTGTCTGAGCCACCAGCAGGCGATCCCACACAGCATCTCCACAGTGGCTCCGCTCTCCAAGGTGCGTTTGGCTGGGAACGTGTCCCCATAACTGAAAGACAGGCTTCTCAGTGCAGAGCACTTTTGCTGTTGCTGGTGGCGTGGCATGGCTACAAAGCTGTCTTGAGCCAAAATTACTTTCTGAGGTGCCAGGAGTGGAGGAGGTGCAGAGGAGGAGGCGTCCAGATGCAGGAATGCTGGCTTTCTGATCCCTTGTGGCTTTCACCCATGGGATGAGAGCCCTGTGTCCTGCTGCTGGCTGGAGGCACCCAGGTGAGATAGGGGAGCCCCCTTGACTTTCACTGGGCTCCGGGCCTCCCTGGATTTGGTGCAAACCACCGATCTCTCTTCTCTATCCTCCTGTCTCTCACCTTCCCAGCTCCTCTCGGTGGAGTCCTCAGATTCCTCTGCTGTCTCTCCCTGTGGTCCACATCCATGGAATAATTGTTCTTTGCTCTCCCCAATCCAACCCTCTATTCTTCTACCAGAATGGTCTGACAAGCTATGTCTCTAGTTGGCCATCTTGGCTGTCTCCCTAATTCTATATTCTTTAATGCTAGTCTTGGGAAGCTCATTTTTTGAGGGAAAACTTTAGTGATTTCACTTGATGTCTCCTCCTCCCACTCACCTCTCCATGCCCCACTGCCAGCTCTATTACATGTTCTTCCTTTGCTATTCCCAAGTACCATGCAAGTGTAGCCCTCCTTGTTTGGTAATTGTGTTTTTTTCCCCTTTTATTAGACTTAGGTTACTGAGGTCAGGGACCTTGGTTTTTTAATCTTTCTATTTTCAGTGTCAAGCACATAGAAAATGCTCCACAGTCATTATAATGAAAGATGGAAACAACAGATGGAAGGAAGAAAGAAAGAAAGAGGGAGGAAGAAAGAAGAAACGAATGAAAAAGGGAAAGAGGGAGGAAGAGAGGGAGAAAAGAAGGAAAGAAATAAGGGAAGGAGACACAAAGAGAAGGGAGGGAGGACATAAAGATGTTTTCAGCAGAGATCACCATTGGTAATTTTAACTAGAGACAAGGAAACTGGAGAGTGTGTGCTCCTAGAAGAGACCTGGATTTGACTCAAGTCCACCATTATATCAGAAATTAGAAACTTCAATCTTTGAAAAGATCTATCAAAATCTTTCATTCTCCAAGGCTCTCTCATGCATTATGAAGATTTATAAAAAGCATTGGTGTGAAGGAATTCAAAGAGATTACTTGTTGGATAAGAGTGCTATAACCCCTAGAAACCATAGAGTTAGTTCACTGCTTGGTATAGACCCATGCTACTGACACTAAGTCTGGGCTTGTATTGACACCTCCTAAAATGGCAGACTCTATAAAAATGACCAGTCTCCACCTGTGTGACTATAGTTAGAACCCTGAACTGAAGTTCTTTCCCTCATAGGTCTTACTGCTCCCAAGAATAACCATGTTCCTAAGGGAAAAATGTAAACATTACTTACAAATATAGTACAAATACTGTGTGCCTATTGCGTGTCAAATTCCACACTACTATTCAAACTGCTTCTGTTCAACTTTATGTCCTCACTGAATTCATTTTTATGCCATATTAACCCTACTCGGTTTGTAAATACTTTTATCTCCTCTCAACACAGTCATATAATAAGTACATGCTTTTAAACACCATGCAATCCTTAAAGGTAGTTTCAGTAATGCCTCTTCTTCCTCTCCTCTTCTAAGAATAAAACTCAGCATATGCTAACAAAGTGGAAAGCAGAGTATTGTTGAAAAATCTTATTTTATGTTTGCTTATATGTTCGATATATCCACATGACCCATGTGTTTAAGAAGTGTGACCTGGTGCCTATATCAATGCCACTTCTTCAGTTAGTTAATAATCCCATATTATACCATGATGAGACTGAATTCATTCCAAAGAGTAGAGTAGAATAACCCCTTGAATTGGGTGGTTGGGTTCTGAAAATATACACAAAACTCTGATTACTCTCACAGCCTCTGGTACTCTAAACTTGTGGAAACAACTTTTAGGAAACTCTGTCCAAAACAGGCCTTCTTTAGTAGCTACACAAACAATATTTCTCAGTTGCCTTAATTTTTACCAGCCAATTTTAAAATAAGCATTATTGATGCTTAGTGTGATGACATTGAATTGGTGAGACCTACCTGAACCATTACCATCAATAGTTTGGCTATTGAGCTAATGATCTTTAAAATTGAAAACCTAAAGATATACCTACAAATGTCCTTCATATTAACAAATGCATGTGCCCAAGCATGAAGATACTCATATTGTCATTTTTGAGATTTTTTCAGTGTGTACTTTCTCTTCTTTTTCATGCCCAAAATGTGTAGCCATCTATGTATGTCTAGATAGGCATTGAGAGTTATACACATACGCACTGCATAGTTAAAACTTGAAATATATATTTTATTTTATTTTTTATTTTTGTAATTTGTGTTTTATTGAGGTAAAATATACATATATAATTACCATCTTTACCATTTTTAGGGTTAAAGTTCAGTGGTAATAAACATATTTATATTTTCTTCCCCTCATCCCTTCCTCTTTCCCTTCTCAGCCTATGCTAATCACCAATTTACTCTCTATCTTCATGAGATCCACTTTTTTAGCTACCACATATGAGTGAGAACATGCAACATTTGCCTTTATATGCCTGGCTTATTTCACTTAACAGCATGGCTTCCAGTCCCATCCATGTTGCTGCAAATGACAGGATTTCATTCTTTTTATGGCTAAATAATATTCCATTGTGTGTGTATATATAAATATATATATATATATATATATATATATATATATATATCTCACATTTTCTTTATCCATTAATGTGTTGATGGGCACTTAGGTTAATTCTGTATTTTGGCTATCATGAATAGTGCTACAATAAACATGGAAGTGCAGATATCTCTGATATATTTATTTCCTTTCCTTTGGATATATACCCAGTAGTGGAATTACTGGATCATATGGTATTTCAATTTTTAGTTTTTTGAGGAAAATCCATACTCTTCTCCATAGTGGCTCTACTAATTTACATTCCCACTAACAGCATATGAGAATTCCCCTTTCTTCATATCCTCACCAACATCTGTTATTGCCTATCTTTTTGTTACAAGCCATTTTAACTGGGGTGAGATGATAGATTGTGGCTTTGATTCACACTTCTCTGATGATTAGTGATGTTGAACATTTTTTTCATATACCTGTTGGCTATTTATATGTCTTCTTTTGAGAAATATCTGTTCAGATCTTTTGCCTATTTTTAAATAATCATATTATGTTGTTATTTTGGCTATTGAGTTGTTTGAGCTCCATATATATCCTGGTTATTAATCCCTTGTCAGATAGGTAATTTACAAATATTTTCTCTCAATCTGTGGGTTGTTTCTTCACTTTATTAATGGATTGTTTCCTTTGTTGTGCAGAAGCTAAGCCAGATGTAATCCCAATTGTCTACTTTGGCTTTGGTTGACTTGCTTTTGAGGTCTTACACAAACAATCTTGCTCAGACCAATGTCCTGGAGCATTTCATGAAATAGATATTTTAAATATTAAAAGAATGTAGTGTTACATAAGAAAGTTTTGCATTATTTATTAAATATGTATTGCCAATCAGGTTGGGAAATCTATTTTAGTATGCCCTTATGCTACAACAATGTTCCAGTGCAGAAAGTCAGAAGGTTTTAGGTTCAGTTCCCCAAACCTGAATTCTTTCTTATCAGGAATACATCAAATATTGATGAGCTGAGATGTGCACATTGAAGCCTCACAGGACAGAACATACACTAAAGATCTTATGGTAGCATGATCTAGCACAAACTGTTGGTCATTTGCGAAGTGGGAGAAAATCATAGCTTTTTTTCCTATGCCTTAGTTACTTTATGAAAGCAAATTATTTTGCAGGATACAGATAAGGAAATGGTTACATAAAATTTTAAAATGTTTGCTCACTTTATTATGGAAGGCCTCCAAATGCATACAGTTTTGAAGGGTGAGGTTATCTCCAGATACTGAAATACACTGTTATTTCTCTGTCATTTAAATTACACTTTTTTAGGACCTCTATGTATTTCCTCTTTTCTTAATGAAAATATCAAACTTGACTTTAGACCTGTTTTAATTTCTAAAATCAATGTCACAATGGCCAAAGACCTGTCCTATGAAATACCAAGGAATGTAAGGTGGTGATTAAGACAGATAAACAAGGAGGCAGGGGAGGCTCACCAAAAGTCTTCTGATGAATTCAGTTTGTTATTTTTTTGTATTTAAAATGTCTTTGTTAGTTGCTGATGGAAATATAAGAAATCTTAAGTTAAAAAATTCTCTCATGGTAAAACAAAAAACAGCACATAAATAGTTGTTTAATAATTACTTTGTGATTAATATTTGACAGTTATTCTTATATCAATATGAGAGATAGGTGAAAAATGTTTTAACAGAAGGAAGGAATTTCTTTTTTTTTAATCTGAATGTGGGTCATTGGTTTGCTAATGTGCCACGTTTGGTACTTGCTCATAAAGAACTGTGTTTCCATTGTAAACATCATTTTAGTGAGTTTAAAAAAATAATTTATGAAGACTGATGCCAACTTTAAACTCTTTCTATAACAGATTTGGCACTTCAGAGTAATTTTTTCTTTACAAATGACCAAAAAATTGTTCTGGCTTGCTTTTAAGTTACAGTGAATTAGAATAAATTGTTAATTATGCTCAGCTGCAATTTTGGGGGCTTAAAAACCAAAAACAATGACTATGATTTCAATAAAAGTTGGCAAGTGATTAGTTCAGAGTTTTAGTTAGATTGTATGTGCCATTTAACAGAAGGGACCTAAGAAGGAGATTTAACCTTGAAGAATACTCTACTCAATTTGAAAATGAATTTGATGTGGTGCTCTTAGCCTTTTTTGAAATTTCCTGAAACGCCGCTATAACATAATTGTTCAGCAGGGCAGGATTTAGTAAAACCTTCATCTCTCTAATGACTAAAAGGTATTGAAAAAATAAAAGAAAAATTACATTAAAAAACATTTAAAATATATCTGCTCACACAAGCAAGTGCACAATAAATACTTGTTGATTGATTTGCAACATTAAATTGAAGCTCCATTGTACTTTGACATTAGAGTGTGGCTGATCAGTTCAGTTAAGTTTTGTACCATACAAAGTACATACAGATTATAACATTTGGGGGGAAGTTAGTTCCATGGTCACAGACTATATGTTCCCTTCAATTAGCAATTGTGCAACTAAGTGATACTGGTCACAGAAAAATGTGCTATATAAATTGTAGATGGAACAATTAAAATCTCCACTAGTGATGAAAACTACCTACTGGTTACACATATGCACATGCAGATGCACAGTGAGTCTGCAAGATGTTATTTGTTTTTAAGTCTGATTGTAAAAATTAAAAAATGTCATTAATTTGTAATTATTTCTTTATTCATCCACTCATTCATTTATTCAACAAATATTTCTTGCCTTTTATGAGAAAAGCACTGTGCTAAACATGGAGCATGAATAGATAAAGAAGATAGTGCTTGGTCTTAAAGATCTTAAAATCTGTAGGGGTCTAAGATCATTCACAAATAGTCACCACTGAATGTAAATAATGGAAGAGAGACACGAAGAAAAAAGTGATATCACATTTTTGTGAGGAATCAGGACATGCATTTTAAAGGAGATATGCTAATGTTAGATATAAGAAAATGGTATCTGATTTTGCTTAATATGCATTAACATATTTTACTCTAACTTTAAAAAGGAATACTTTTTTAAACATACATTTTATTGGCATTTGCTAAAAGATGTAGTATTTCCTTGAATTCAACATAGAATTCAAAATAAAATATGTACAACATAGAATACAACATAAAATATGTAGAATGTCCTTGGGATTTGGAAAGTTTTATTGCAATTTATTATTTCTAATCTATCCATTCTGTTCCCACATCTGAATAATGTGCTTTATCTCAAAACAACATTTTAAAATTTCTTTTTGAAAGGTAGATTTGCGACTCATACCAAATACTAGACATCATTTATGTTAATCATTATTATATACTACAGTTTGGATATTTGTTCTCCCAACCTCATGTTGAAATCTGATCTCAATATCGATCCCAATTTTGGAGGTAGGACCTAGATGGAGGTGTTTGGGTCATGGGAGCAGTTCCATCATGAATAGATAAATCTCCCTGAGGTAGGGGGTCATCGAATTCTTTCTATGTTAGTTCCTATGAGAGCTGGTTGTTCAAAATAGCCTGGCACCCCCAGCCCTTTTGCTTGCTCTCCTGCCATGTCATCTCTGTGTCTGCTGGATCCTCTTTGCCTTCCATCATGAGTGGAAGCAGCCTGAGGCCCTTACCAAAAGGAGATGCTGATGCCATGCTTCTTATACAATCTGCAGAATCATGAGCCAAATAAACCTCTTTTTTTATAAATTATCCAGTCTCAGGTATTCCTTCATAGAAACAAAAACAGTCTAAGATATTATACTAGCTATATTCAAGAAATATTTACTTTTTTACTATATGTTGGGTATTGTAATAGGTGTAACATCTAATTTAGAAAGAAATAATTCAGTAAACCAATGGCAGTTGCTATTAACTTTATTTTCTAAAGGTTTTGGGCATATATGTGTATTTGTTTCTGTTTTGTGTATGTGTTTTGAAGCAAGAAAGGACTTAGTCAAAGTGGGAGGAAGTGGGAATAGAGTAGATGTCTGTCAGGTTGTTTTAATGAGATATTATAATTGACACTATAGTCCTTTTCATAGCAAAATTCTCTATTATTTAGAATCTTGATCTGTTGTGTTTCTCCATCAATTTTTAAATTTTTAAAATTTTATTAATATGGTGGGATATTTATTTAATATTTTTGCTATAAAATTTTATGAATATTTTAAATAAGAGATCTAAAGGATTCAAGAAAAGCTGCAAAGATTGTACAGACAGTTCACTTATACCCTGTGATACTGTAAAATATATATTTGGTCTTCTGCCATTTCCTGGCATATAACTCCTAAAATCCTTTGGATCACCAAAGTGATGTCTTTTTGTGTGCTAAAGAATTCTATGGCTGGCAGACCCTAGGTAGCTTCAGGATGGGGGCTAGTCACTGAAAAGACCAAGGCGTGATTAGAGGAGAGAGAGGCTGAAAGTTAAGTTAATCACCAATGGCCAATTGTTTAATCAATCATGCCTATGTATGAAGCGTTCATTAAAACTCGAAAGGACTAGGTTTGGAGAGCTTCTGGATAGCTGAACACATGGAGGTTCCTGGAGGGTGGTGTGCCCAGAGAGGGCAAGGAAGCTTCGAGCCCCTTCCCATGTATCTTGCTCTATGCATCTCTTCCATCTGGTGTTCATTAGTATTCTTTGTAATATCTTTTATAATAAACTGGTAAATATAAGTAAGTGTTTCCCTGAGTACTGAGCTGCTATAGCAAATTAATTAAAACCAAAGAAGAGGTTGTGGGAATCCCAATTTGAAAACTGTTAGTCAGAAGTTACAGAAGGCCAGATTTGACTGGTGTCTGAAGAAGGAGCAGTCTTGTGGGACTGAGCCCTCAATCTGTGGGATCTGGCACTGTATCCAGGAAGACTGTAGAAATTGAATTGAGGATACCTACCTGGTGTCTGCTGTAGAACTGATTACTTCCTTGTTGATAGGGGAGAAATCCCCACACATTTGGTCACACAAGTCTTCTGTGTTGATTGTTGTGTGGTGTGAAACCAGAGGAAAAATTTTTTGTTTTCTTTTTTTACATTCGACCTACATCCAATTTTTCCTATTCTTAGTATCTTACACCACTATGGTACATATGTCACAACTTTTGAAGCAATATTAATACATTATTATTAATTAAATCCATGCTTTATTCATATTTCCTTAGCTATTAATTCATATTTCTTTTGTTTTTCCATTTCAAGAATATTGTATAATTGGAATCATAGAGTAACTAACCTTTTCAGACTGGATTCTGCACTCAGCAATATATTAATACATTTAAGATTCATCCATATTGGGAGGGCAAGATGGCAGACTAGAAGGAGCCTGTGCTTGTGCTCTCAAGGAAAGGATCAAAAATTTTTCATAGAGGTTCACCCGAGGATGGACCATCTCAGAGAAAGCATCATGAATCATCACAGAAGTGACTGGAAAATGCCCAAAGCTGGGGAGAGAGATGAGAGCTGATCCAATTGGCAAGTTCAGAAGGTACCTCCAGAGGCATCCACATGTAGGGAAGGGTCAGGGGAGAGATCCCTGGGGCTCTGCATTTCCCCAGTGGACACTGCAACCAGAGCTCCTAGGTAGCTCCTCCACCACAGTAGGCCTCCAAACTGATTAGGGAGCTGCTTGGGGACTTTGTAGCAGTATTGCACCATAAAGCAGGCACAATGGGGTCCCACCAGCTTGTAGTCCCAGGTTGCTGAAACAGATGCCATTCTGCACACTCAGCCCCAGAGTGCCTGGTCTACAGAGGGGTCAGCTCCACTGCAAATCTTTCCCATTGCCCCTGCCAGGACAGGGAGGGAGCAGGCAGGGTGGGTAATCTCATGAACGCTGTAACTTGGTGCCCCCCAACACCCTCCATCATCCACCTCCCAGAGATCTGAGCAGAGCAGGCACCCACTGGGTCTCAGCATCTCCTGCTACAATCACACTGTCTCGATAATGCCACCTCTGCCATCTGAGTAGCACTATAGCAGCAACCACAGTCAGACCTGTGCAAAGGGAGAGCCTCAGTCACCACGATTCCCGGGCAAGTTGCTGCATGTCTCCCCTGCCCTGGCAGCTGTAGGTGGCTCAGCCACTGTGGCCCAATGAGTGAGTCTGCCAACAGCCATGATCCAGTGACCTGCCCAGGTGCTGACCAAGGCCCTCTGACCTGTCCAGGGACATGCCAAGATCCCTTGCCACCACAGGTACCAGACACCCACCAAGGTCTTGCAACCACCCAGATGCTGGCAAAAGCCACACAACCTCCCTCCATGGAGAGGGACTCATTCAGTCCTCTGCTGGAGCTTCTATTAATAATAGTGGCTGGGGACCAACTCACCAATCCAAGCTAATATACCAAGAGCACTGGCTTGGGACTATGACAACTACATGGGAATGGAATGACACAGGAGAATGGTGCATTAGAGGTTTTCAGTGTATCTGCTCCCCTCCCTGGGTCAGTCCTCCAGAATAGGACACAAAAGCACTATCTATAGACCTCTACTTCTTCACATTAAGTATGAGAGTTCTCAGCAAAGGAGAACAAGTGTGCCACAAACCTATCGGCACTGAGCTGAGAGAAGAGGTTTCAGATGAGAAGAAACCAGCAAAGGAATTCTGACAACATGAGAAAACAAGCTAGTTCTACACACACAAAGGATCACAATAGATCCACAGCAATGGACACCAACCAAAGGGAAACTGTTGAAATGTCAGAAATGAAATTCAGAATATAATTGCAGACAAGATGAATAGGATTGAAGAGAAAGTTGAAAACTAAAACAAGCGAAAAAAATTTTCAGGACATGAATGAAAAATATGAAAAACTCACTAAAGAGATAGACAACATAAGAAAGTATATAACTCAACTTAAAGAAATGAAAGAGTCATTTAGGGAATTAAAAAATACAGTTTAAAGTTTCAACAACAGGATAGACCAAGCAGAAAAAAGGATCTCATACCTTGAAAACAAGGCTTTCTAACTAATATGGTGAGTCAAAGATGCAGATAAAAGAATAAAGAAAAATGAATAATCATGCAGAGAAATATGAAACTGTGTGAAACAAGATAATATACGAATTATAGGTATCCCACAGGGAAAAGAAAAAGCAAAAAGCATGGACAACTCATTTGAGGGAATCGTTGAGGAGAACTTCCCTAGTATTGCTGGAGATTCAGATATTCAGATACAAGATGGTGATCAAGCACTGTGAAGATTCATAGCAAATAGGACACATAGTCATAAATCTGGCAAAAGTTAAAATAAAGGAGATAATTCTACCAGCTGCAAGATGAAAACAACAACTAACCTGCAAAGGAAAATCCAACCGGCTAACAGCAGACTTCGCAGCAGAGACCTTACAAGCCAGAAGGGATTATATCACAGCTATATTAACATAAAATCAAAGAAAAAGAATGCAAATAAGCTCAATCAGAAATGAAAAAAGATTGAATCCTTGGGATTTCTAGATATAATAGCATATCATGAGCAAAGAGTGAGAGTTTGACCTCTTCTGCTCCCTTTCAGACATCCTTCATTCACTTTTCTTGTCTAATTGCTCTGGCAAGGACTTTCAGCCCAATGTTAAATAGAAGTGGAGATAGTGGGCAACCTTGTCTGGTTCCAGTTCTAAACAGGAATGCGTTCTATTTTTTCCCTTTCAATATATACAGCCAAGGAAACTATCATTACAGCAAATAGACAACTTAAAGAATGGGGGAAAATATTTGCTTTCTACACATCCAATAAAGGGATGATGGCAAGAATTTATATAGAACTTAAGAAAATCAACAAGAAAAAATCAACCAACCCCATCAATAAACAGGAAAAGGACATGAACAGAAACTTTTCAAAAGAAGACAGAATAATGAGCAGCAAATATATAAAAAAGTGCTCAACGTCTCTATTCATTAGGGAAATGCAAATCAAAACTACAATGCATTATCACCTAACTCCAGTGAGAATGGCCTGTATCAAAAAGTCCAAAAATAACAAATGCTGATGTGGATGTGGAGAGATTAGAACACTCTTACACTGCTGGTGGAACTGCAAATTGGTACAATCCTGTGGAAAGTAATTTGGAGATACCTCAAAGAGCTAAAAATAGAAATACCATTTGATCCAGCAATCCCACTACTAGGCAGCTATCCAAAGGAAAAAAAAGACATTCTATAATAAAGACATCTGCACTCGAATATTTATAGCAGCACAATTTACAATTGCAAAGATGTGGAAACAACCCAAATGCCCATCAATACATGAGTGGATTAATAAAATGTGGTGTATGTATACCATGGAATACTACTCAACTACGAAAAACAATGGTGATCTAGCATCTCTTATATTATCCTGGATAGAGCTTGAGCCCATCCTTCGAATTGAGGTAGCACAAGGATGGAAAAACATGCACCACATGCACTAGCCATCAAACTGGTACTAACTGATCAACACTAAGGTACTCATTTGGTGCAGGTCAGGTGGGGGGGTGGAGGAGGTGGGGAGGGTAAACCCATAGCTGGTGGAAATAGGGCACACTGTATGGGAGACAGACATGCTTGTAGCCCTGGCTTGGGCGAGGTAAATGCATTTCATGTAACCAAAATGTACCCCCATAATATCCTGAATTAAAAAATAAATAAATAATAAAAAGTATAATTAATATAAAAATAATTGAAAAAGTAGAGATAACAACTGATTGCACAGAAATACAAAATATCATCTATGAAAACTACAAAAATCTCTACACTTACAAGCCAGAAAACCTAGAGAAAATGGATAAAAACCTGGAAACATCCAACCTCCCAAGACTCAATCGGGAAGAAATTGAAATCCTGAACAGACTAGTATTGAGCAATGAGAATGAAGCAGTAATAAAAATCCCCTAAGAAAAGAAATCTCTGGACCAGAAGGATTCACAGCTGAATTTTATCATACCTACCAAGAAGAACAGCCACCCATTTTACAGACATTATACCATAACATTGAGAAGGAGGGAATCCTCCCTAACTCATTCTATGAAGCCAATATCACCTTGATACCAAAGCCAGGAAAGGACACAACAAAAAAGGAAAACTGCAGAGCAATATCCTTTATAAAAATAGATGCAAAAATCCTCAACAAAAACCTAGCAAACCGATTCAACAACACATCAAAAAGATAATTCACCATGATCAAGTGGGTTTCATCCTGGTTTCCAAGGATGTTTCAACATAAGCATATCAATAAACGTGGTTCACCACGTAAACAGAAGCAAAAACCAAGACCATAAGATCATTTCAATAGATGCAGAAAAAGGATTCAATAAAATCCAGTACCCTTTCATGATAAAAACCTAAAACAAACTAGGCATAGAAGGAACATGCCTTAAAATTATAACAGCCATATATGACAAACTAACATCCAACATCATAGTGAATGGGAAAAAGTTGAAAGCATTCCCCTAAGAACTGGAACAAGACAAAGTGTCCACTTCATCACTGCTATTCAACATAGTATTGGAAGTCCTATCCAGAGCAACCAGGCAAGAGAAAGAAATAAAAGGTTTCCAATTCATAGAAGAGGAGGTCAAGCTACTCTTGTTAGCTGATGGTATGATCTTTCATCCAGAAAAAACCCTAAAGACTCCACCAAAAGACTACTAGAATTGATAAATAAATTTAGCAAAGTCTTAAGTTACAAAATCAATGTACACAAACCAGCAACATTTCTATAAATTAATAATAGTCAAGCTGAAAGTCAAATCAAGGACTCAATACCATTCACAAAAGCTACAAAGAAAATAAAATATCTAGGAATATACTTAACCAAGGAGGTGAAATATCTCTACAAAGAGAACTACAAAATACTGATGAAAGAAATTGTACATGACACAAATGGAAAAACATCCCTCACACATTGATTGGGTGAAAAAACATTGTTAAAATATCCATACTGCCTAAAGTGATTTACAGATTCCACACAATCTCCATCAAAATACTAATGTCATATTTCACAGCTCTAGAAAAAAAAATAATCCTAACCTTCATTTGGAACCAAAAAATAGCCCTAATATTCACAGCAATCTTAAAGAAAAAGAACAAATCTGGAGTCATCACATTTTAAGACTTCAACTTATATTACAAGTCTTTAGCAATCAAAGCAGCATGGTACTAGTATAAAAGTAGAGACATCGACCAGTGGAACAAAATTGAGCACTCATAAATAAAGCCA
Source organism: Propithecus perrieri (assembly GCA_963574695.1). NCBI lineage: Eukaryota > Metazoa > Chordata > Mammalia > Primates > Indriidae > Propithecus > Propithecus perrieri. The sequence continues at coordinate 28,533 of CAUYRB010113033.1, read as the reverse complement.
TACAGCTATAACCAACTGATCTTTGACAAAGAAGACAATAACATACACTGGGGAAAGGAAGCCCTATTCAATAAATGGTGCTGGGAAAATTGGATAGCTACATGCAAAAGTATGAGTCAAGACCCTTATCTCTCAGAATATACAAAAATTATTTTAAGATGTATAAAAGACTGTTTCTTTGGCCTATGTCTCTGTTCTTGTGCCAGTACCATGCTGTTTTAGTTACTAGAGCCTTGTAGTATAGCTTGGAATCCGGTAAATTGATGCCTCCCAATTTGTTCTTTTTTTGGTGTGCACCGTCTGGGCAATGGACACACTAGAAGCTCTGACTTGGGTGGAGCCAAGGCAATATATGTAACCTAAGCATTGTATCCCTGTAATATGCTGAAATTAAAAAAGGGAAAATATGTATAAAAGACTTAAATGTAAAGCATGAAACCACAAAAATTATAGAAGAAAACATAAGAAAAACTCTTTTAGACACCAACCTAGGCAAAGAATTTATAACAAAGACCCCCAAAGGCAAATACAGCAACAATAAAAATAAATAAATTAGATTTAATTAAATTAAAGAGATCCTTCACAGCAAAGGAAATAATCAACAGAGTGAATTGACAACCTACAAAATGGGAGAAAATATTCGCAAAGTATACATCTGACAAATGGCTAATATCCAGAATCATCAAAAAACTCCAGCAAATCAGCAAGAAAAAAGTAAGCGGCCCCATTAAAAAATGGACAAAGGACATGAACAGAAGATTTTTAAAAGCTAGATCAACAAATACGAAAAAATGATCGTCACTAATTGTCAGGGAAATCCAGATTAAAACTACAATCTGATACCACCTTACCCCTATCAGAATGGCCATTATTAAAAAGTCAAATTAATAGATGGCTGGTATGGATGCAGAGAGAAAGGAATTCTTATACGCTCTTGGTGGGACTTCAAATTAGTACAGCCTCTATGAAAAACTTTATGAAGATTATTCAAAGAAATAAATGTAGACCTATCATTCAATCCAGCAATCCCACTGCTGGGTATCTACCTAAAGTAATAAAGTAATTTTATGAAAAAGACACCTACAGTCAAATGTTTATCCGAGCACAATTCACAATTGAAAAGATGTCAAATCAACTTAAGTACTCATCAATTCATGATTAGATAAAGAAAATGTGGTATATACATACCATGAAGGTACTACTTGTCTATAAAGAAGAATGAAATAATGTCATTTGCAGCAACTTGGATGGAACTGGAACCCATTATCCTAAGGGAAGTATTCAGGAATGGAAAATCAAATACCATATATTCTCACCAACAAGTGTGAGCTAAATGGTGTGTACACACAGGCACAAAGAGGTGTGAGGAACATTGGAAACCAGGAATGGGTGAGGGGTAAAATCTTACCTATTGGCTACAACAAACACTATTCTGGTGACAGGTACAAAATCCCTGACTTAAGCATTATACAAAGTATCCATATAAAGAAAACATTGGTACCCCCTTAATATTTAAATGTGAAAAATTTCATTCATATTATTCTATGGTTCTTTAGGTTTTTCCTTTTCTATTTCTGCATAGTATTCCACTATATGGGTTTACCAGTTTATCCATTCACCTATTGAAGGACATCTGTTTGCTTCCAATTTTTGGCGATTATGAAAAAAGTTTCAATAAATATTACAACATAGATTTTCTGTGTACATAACTTTTCAGTTCACTAGAATAAATATCAAGGAGCATGATTACTGAATTTATGGTATATTTAGCTGAATGAGCAATTGCCGCATTCTCTTTCAAAGTGGATATAACATTTTGCATTGTTATTTCTAGTTGTTCTTCACCCTTGATGGCATTTTTTATTGTCAATACATATTTTTATAAATTTTAGCCATTCTAATAGTAATTGTGGTCTCTCATCCTGGATTTAATTTCATTTCCCTAATTGCTAATGAGGATGATTCTATTTTCATTTGCTAGTTTTCCATCTGAATAGATTAGGTTATTAAGTGTGAAATGTCCAATTTCCTTAAGTACTATATTTCTCAGTTGATATCTCTGACATTTCACTTTAAAAAATCAAGTTATTATGGGGGTACAAACATTTTGGTTACATGGATTGATTTTGTACTGTTAGAGTCTAAGTTATAAGTGTGCCCATCACCCATATAATGTGAATTGTAAAGGTTAGATACAATTTCAACCATCCCTTCCTCCCAGTCCCACCTCCTTGATTTCTGCTGAGTTTTACTTCCATCTGTGCACATGAGTACTGATTGGTTGGTTCCAATTGAATAGTCAGCATATGTGGTGTTTGTTTTTCCATTCTTCTGATACTTCACTTAGGAAAATGGTCTCTAGTTCCATTCAGATTGTTGCAAAAGGTATTAATTCATTTTTTATGGCTGAGTAGTACTCCATGGTATACATGTACCACATTTTATTAATCCACTCATGAATTGATGGGAACAGGGGTTGATTTCACATATTTGCAATTATGAATTGTACTACAATAAACATTCCATTGCAAGTGTCTCTTTGATAAAATGACTTTTTTTTTCCTTTGGGTAAATACCCAGTAGTGGGAATGCTGGATCAAATGGTAGGTCTACTTGAAGTTCTTTGAGGAATCTCCATACTATATTACAAACAGGTTGTACTAGTTTGCAGTCCCACCAACAGTGTATAAGTGTTCTTTTCTTTCTGCATCCATGCCAGGATCTATTGTATTGGGACTTTATGATAGAAGCCATTCTTGCTGGGGTTAGGTGATATCTCATTGTGGTTTTGATTTCCATTTCCCTGATGATTAGTGTTGAATATTTTTCCATGTTTATTGGTCATTAGTCTATCTTCTTTTGAAAATCTTCTGTTCATGTCTTTTGCACACATTTTAGCAGGGTTCGTTTGATAGTTTTCTTGCTGATTTGCTTGAGGTCTTTGTAGATTCTGGTTATTAACCCTTTTTTGGATATATAGCATGCAAATGGTTTCTCCTATTCTACTGATTGTCAATTCACTCTGTTAATTATTTTCTTGGTTATGCAGAACCCTTTAAATTTAATTATGCCCCATTTATTAATTTTTGGTCTTGCTCTGATTGCTTTGGGGGTCTTCTTCATAAATTCTTGCGTAGGCTTATATCTAGAAGAGTTTTTCCAAAGTTTTCTTCCAGAATTCTTATTGCTTGCATGTCTTACATTTGTTATCCACACTGAACTAATTTTTGTTAGTAGTTAGAGATTTGGATCCTGTTCAATCTTCTACATGTGGCTATCCAATTTTCCCAGCACCACTTATTGAATAGGGATTTTTTCCCCAAATGTATATTGTTGTCTATTTTGTCAAAGATCACATGTCCATATGTGGATAGTTTTATATCTGGATTCTCTGTTCTGTTCCATTGGTCTGTGTCTCTATTTTTGTGCCAACGCCATGCTGTTTTGGTTACTATAGCCTTGTAATATAACTTAAAGTCTGGTAAAGTGATGCCTCTATGTTTGTTCATTTTGATTAAAGTTGCTTTGGCTAGCTGGGATCATGTTTGATATCAAAGGAAGCATAGAATTATTTTTTTGGAGATCTGAAAAAATGATCTTTGTATTTTTATGAGAATTGCACTGAATTTGTAAACAACTTTGGGTAGTATGGACATTTTAACAATGTTGATTCTGCTGATCCATGAGAATGATATATTTTTCCACTTGTTTACATGATCTGCAATTTCTTTCCTCGGTGATTAGTAGTTCTATTTGTCGATACCTTGTATATAGGTTAAATGTGATATATTTCAGGTATTTTATTTTCTTTGTAGCTATTGTGAAAGATATTGATTCTTTGATTTGATACTCAACTGTTGTTGGTGTATAGGAATGCTACTGATTTGCACACATTGATTTTGTAACCTGACAATGTGCTGAATTTATGTATAAATTCTAGGAATCTCTTAATGAAATTTTTAGGGTTTTCTAGATATAAGATCGTATCTTCAGCAAATAGTGATGGTTTGACCTCCTCTTTCCCCAGTTGGATATGCTTATTTTCCTTCACTTGATTTCTCTGGCTAGGACTTCCAGCACTATGTCGAATAGAAGTGGTGACAGTGTGTACCCTTGTCTTATTCGAGTTATAAGTTTGAATACTTTCAACTATTTCCCATTCAGTATGATGTGGGATTGTCCTATCAAATTACCAATGTGCCCATCCTATTCTCCTCCCTCCCACCTGCCTTACCCCCGATGAATGTGACTACTATATGTACATATGAGTGTTCATCAGTTAATACGAATTTGATAGTGAGTATATATGGCCCTATTTTTCCATTCTTGTCATATTTTACTTAGTAAAATGGGCCCCACCTCTATCCAGGATTATGCAAGAGGTGCTATAGCACCACTGTTTTTAATGGCTAAGTAGTACTCTATGGTATAAATATACCACATTTTATTAATCCACTCATGTATTCATGGGCACTTGGGTTGTTTCCACATCTTTTCAATTGTAAATTGTGCTGCTATAAACATTTGAATGTGGATGCCTTTTTTTACAGAATGTCTTTTTTTCCTTTGGGTAGATGCTCAGTAAGGAGGTTGCTGGATCAAATGGCAATTCTACTTGTAGATCTTTGAGGTATCTCCATATTGCTTTAGAAAGAGATTGTAATAGTTTGAAGTCCCAAAATCATACACTAGGGAAAAGAATTCTTATTCAACAAATGTTGCTGGGGTAATAGCATAGCCACATGTAGAAGACTGAAACAGGATCTGCACCTCTCCCCTCTCACATAAATCTATATGCTGTGGATAACAACCTTAAACCTAAGACATGAAACTATAAGAATTCTAGAAGAAAATGTTGGAAAAATTCTTATAGACATTGGCCTAGGGAAAGAATTTATGAAGAAGACCCCAAAGGCAATCACAGAAATAACAAAAGTAAATAAATTGGACCTCATTAAATAAAAAAGCCTCTGCACAGCCAAGGAAACTATCATGAGGGCAAATAGACAATCTACAGAATGGGAGAACATATTTGCATGCTATGCATCAGATAAAGATCTGATAACTAGAATCTATATAGAACTCAGGAAAATCAGAAAGAAAAAATCAAAGAACCCAATTAAAAAGTGGGCAAAGTACATGAACAGAAATTTTTCAAAGCAAGACAGAGTAATGGACAACAAACAGATGAAAAATTGCTCAACATCTTTAATCATCGGGGAAATAGAAATCAAAACCACAATGAAATATCACTTAACTCCAGTGAGATTGGCTTTTTCTCAGTCCCAAAATAAGAAATGTTGGCATTAATGCAGAGAGATAGGAACACTGTTTGGCCTTTAAAATGTTTAGATATGTTCTATGTATGCTTATTTTCTTAAGAATTTTTATCACAAAAGTGTGCTTAATTGTGTAGAATGCTTTTTTCTGTATCTATTGATATGAACAGATGATATTCGTTTTTTTTCTTCACTTTATGTGGTGAATCATATTTATGGATTTATATATATTGAACCATCCTTGCCTCCCCAGGATGAAGCCCACTTTGTCATGGTGGATTTTCTTTTTTTCATGTGCTGTTGAATTCAGTTTCCTAGAATTATATTGAGAATTTTTTCATCTGTATTTATAAAGGATATTGGTCTGTAGTTTTCTTTTTGTTGTGTCTTTCTGTGGCTTTGGCATCAAGGAGATACTGGCTTCATATATTGAGTGGGGGAGGATTCCTTCCTTTTTGATATTTTGGAATAATTCCTGCAGTATGGGTTCCAATTCTTCTTTGTAGGTCTGAAAAATTCAACTGTGAAAACATCTGGTCCAGGACTTTATTTTTTGGAAGATATTTTATTGCTGATTCAATTTTTATGTTCTTTATTGGTCCCTTCAGGATTCTAATTCTTCCTGATTTAGCCTTGGGAGTTTGTGTGTTTCCATGATTTGCCTGTTTTCTCAACGTTTTTGAGATTATGTGTGTGGAGATTTTTATAGTATTCACAGATATTTTGTGTTTCTGTGGTATTAGTTGTAATATCTCCTTTCTTCATTTCTCATTGAGCTTATTAGTTTCCTTTCTTTTTTATTTCTAGTTAATCTTGCAAGAAGTCTATCAATATTGTTTGACATTTCACTTCGAAACTTCTTATTTTATTTTTATTGTGAAGGTAAATCCTCAGTCTTTCAAACACATGCTTTGGCTTGTGTTTATCTTTCTAATATTTTTAAGAGAAATTTTTGTGATACCATGGATAAGTCATAATTTTGTGTTATTTTCGAATATGAGTTATAGTGGAACCAATGTAGTGTGGACAGGTCAAAATATCAATGAAGTGTTTTGGAAGGATGTGGCTAATGAATGCATAGTATGTCAATGGTTGGAGAAGTTCTGTTCTGGTGATTTTCATCTTGAAATATGATGGTCGACCTAAGACCAAAGTGGATAATGATGAGCTGAATGCTGTAGTGGAAGTGATTCCATCTCAACCTACATGTGAATTAGCACCAAGGTTTGACATTACTATTCCAACAATATTGGACCATTTGAAATAAATCCACAAGGTAAAGAATCTGGATAGATGGGTTCTGTGTGAATTAAACGAGCATTAGCAGAGAAATTGTCTTGAAGTTTGCCTTTCTTTGCTGTCATGACATAAAGGCAAACCGTTTCTACACTGTATTGTTAAGTGTGATCAAAAATGGATTATTTATTTATTTATTTAGGATATTATGGGAGTTCAAACATTTTGGTTACCTGTAATGCATTTGCAGTGCCCAAGCCAGGGCTAAAAACATGTCCCTCCCCAATACAGTGTGTTCCGCTTCCATTAGTTTTGGGTTTATCCCCTCTACTGACCCCTGACTGGCACCCAATGAGTATTACTACCGTGTGAACACCTTAGTGTCGGTCACTTAGTACCAGTTTCATGGCAAGTACATGTACAAGTGCATGTTTTTCCCTCCTTGTGATACCTCACTTCGAAGGATGGGCTTAATCTCCATCCAGGATAGCAGTGTAACAGTGTTTCAATATCTCCACATCCACGTCAGCATTTGTTGTTTTGGGATGTTTTTATAAGGGCCATTCTCACTTGAGTTAGGTGATAATCTCATTGTAGTTTTGATTTGCATTTCCCCAATGATTGGAGATGTTGAGTGCTTTTTTATATGTTTGCTGGCCATTAGTCTGTCTTCTTTTGAAAAGTTTCTGTTCATGTTCTTTGCCCATTTATTGATGGAGTTGTTTGATTTTTTCTTGTTGATTTTTTAAAGTTCTTTATAGATTCTTGTTATCAGCCCTTTATCAGATGTGTAGAAAGCAAATATTTTCTCCTACTCTGTCGGTTGTCTATTCACTCTATTGATCAGGTCCCGTTTGTTTAATTTTGTTTCTGCTGTTATTGCTTTGGGGGTATTCTTCATAAATTCTTTGCCTAGGCCAATGTCTGAAAGAGTCTTCCTGACATTTTCTTCCAGAATTCTTAAGGTTACATGTCTTAGATTTAAGTCTGTTATCCATCGTGAGTTGATTTTTATGAGAGGTGAGAGGTGGGAATCTAGTTTCAATCTTCTGCATGTGGATATCCAGTTTTGCCACCATCACTTATTGAATAGATATTATTTTCCCCAGTGTATATTTTTGTCTGCTTTGTTGAAGATTTGATGACAATATGAGGATGGTTTTATACAACTGGGATCCCTGTCTTATTCCAAAGGTCTATATCTCCTTTCTTGTGCCAATACCATGCTGTTTTGGTTACTATATCCTTGCAGTAAAGTTTGAAGTCTGGCAGACTTTGCCTCCCAATTTGTTATTTTTGCTTAAGATTGGTTTGGCTATACCAGTTCTTCTCTGGTTCCAGACGAACCATAGAATTATTTTTTCTAAATCTATAAAGATTGATGGTGGTATATTGATAGAGATTGCATTAACCTTACTAACTAAAGTGATCTAAAATATGGATGCTTTTTGATAACCACAAGTGTTTGGCACAATGGTTGGATAAAGATGAAGTGCTGAAACATAGTCCAAAACCTAATATTTATCAACAAAAGCTAATGGTGTCTGTTTGGTGGTCAAGTGCTGGTATTATCCACTACAGCTTCATGAAACCTGGTCAATTGGTTACAGCAGATGTCCACTGCAAACAACTGGACAAAATGATGAGGATGCTTGCAATTAAACAGCTGAGGTTGGTCTACAGAAACAGGCCAATCCTCTTGCAAGACAATGCTCGACCACATTTTGCACAGACAATGCTGCTTAAACTACAGAAGCTGGATGTTTAAACTCTCTGTCATCCATCATATTCACCAGACCTAGCATCAACTGACTACTGCTTCTTTCAGGCTTTGGACCACTTCTTGCCAGGAAAAATATTCAATTTTGGACAAGCTGTGGAAAATGTCTTTTGCGATTTCATGGCCACTCGCTCTCCATGCTTCCTCACTGCTCGCATATACAAGCTACCGTTAAGATGGCAAAACTGTGTCAATAATTTAGGCGCATACTTTGATTAATTTTACTGCTTTTAGTTTGAGATATAATAAACTACACTTTTGATTAGAAATCAGACAGTTTATATTCAATGACCTAATATTGGTACAGTGTCCGTTCAAGTGTATTATTCATTTTTGATTGGGTTTTTAATTTCTTACACTTAAGTTTTAAGAGCTCCTTGTACATGCTGTATATAATTTATATCTTTTAATAGGTGAATGGAAAAAATCATGATACATGCATGTAACAGAGTAGTATTTAGAGATAAGTATAAATGAACCACCTAGACATACCATTTACCTCCAGGTCCCAAAGTAGATGAGAGCTAAAGAAAATGCCTATTTCATGGCTCTCTGCTGAAATGGCCTCAGGGTGGAACCTCTTCCCTCAGCCCCAAACAGACAGCTTTTCAACTCTCCTGTGTTCTACTGCAGGAATGCTGCAGCTCAATTCATGAAGGGGGATGGGCCCTGTCCTTTGTGTAATCCTGGGCATGGTGAGCACACCATCAGTGGGTTTGCAGCCACCCCCAACAGCCCTGGAATGGGCATTTTCCAGCACCTCTGTGCAATCCCCCCAACAGGAACAGTTGAGGCTGTGCCTGCAGCAGTGAGCTGTAAGAGAGTAGAAGTCCCCCTCTCCATGTCCATTCCTGAGCACCAGTTTTGCCTTATTTCTGATCTTAGGGAAAATTATTCAGTCTTTCACTATCAGGTGTGATACTAATTGTAGGAATTTTGTAGTTGTTCATTATCAGACAGGGGACGTTACTTTCCATTTCTTTTTTGCTGAGATTTTTTTTATCATCTTCGAATATTGGATTTTGTTGGATTATTTCTTGCATCAATTGACATGATCATGAGGTTTTTCTTCTCTAGACTGTTAATATGACAGACTACAAAGATTAATTTTTCAATATAGAACAAGCCTTGCACCCCTGAAACAAACCCTACTTGGTCATGTGTGTGTGTGTGTATGTGTGTGTGTGTGTGTGTGTGTGTGTGTGTGTGTATATTTCATATAGCTGAAATCTATTTTCTAGTATGTTAAGGACTTATGTTTTCATATTGTTGACAGATATTCATTTGGAGTTTTATGTTTTTTGCATGGTCTTAGTCTGGTTTGGTTATCAGGGTAATACTTGCCTAATAAAGTGAAATGGGAGTCTTTCCTTCTCTTCTGTTTTCCAGAAGAGATCATGTAGAATTGGTGCTATTTCTTCTTAAATGTTTGATGGAAGAATTGGTGCTATTTCTTCTTAAATGTTTGATAGAATTCACCAGGGAAACCATGTAGGCCTGGAGATTTCTTTTTTTGAAAAATTTTAACTATGAATTCAATTTTGTTATGGATTATAGTAACATGCTATCTCTATGCCATTTATATTAGTTTAGGTGATTTTTTGTAGTTTGTAGTTTTCAAGGAATTGGTCATTTTAATATGAATTTTCAAATTTATATGCATAATTATTAATATTATTCCACTATTATGTTGAGGTCCTCAGGGTGTTTAAGATGTGTCCTCTCTCATTCCTGATATTTGTGTTATCTTTCACTTTTTCTTTCTCATTGCTTGTTATTTTTCAAATTTATCAATCCTTTACCAAAGAACTTTTGTGTTCATTGATTTTCTCTATCATTTCTATGTGTTCTGTTTCTTCTCTGTATGTAGTTCTTCTATTGTATTTGGATTTTTTTCTCTACTTTTTATAGATTTTTAAGGTCAAAATTTAGATTTTTGATTTGCAACTTTTGTTCTCTTTAATATAAGCATTAAATGCTATTATTTTCCTCTCAGCACTGCCAAAAATTTCAGTATATTCTATTTTCATTTTTGTTTGGTTGAAAGTATTTTTTAATTTCCTTCTATATTTTATTTGGATTATTTAAAAGTATATTAATTTTCAAGTGTTTGGAAATTTTCCTTGTCTCTCTATGCTGCCAATTTCTAGTTTGATTCCATTATAACAAGAGGTCATAATTGTATAATTTCAGTTATTTTATATTTGTTGATATTGTTTTATGACCCATGATTTGTTTTGTCTCAGTGAATGTTCCATTTGCATTTGGAAAGTATGTGTTTTCTGCTCTTGTAGGGTAGGACTTTCATAAATGTAAATGAGATATAGGAGGATGATATCATTCAGTTTTCCTATATCCTTGCTGATTTTCTTCATGCTTGTTCAATTGAGAGAACTAAGAGAATTTTTGGAGTTTCCAAGTATAGAAAGTTTTCCACCATATATTTCCCTTTACTCTCCCCCTTTATATTTCTTATATACATTACATTTAAGTACGTGGAAAATCCAATGAGATGATTTTATAATTTTCAATTATTTCCCTCAAACCTATTTAAAAGGACTCAAGAATAACAGTCTATTACATTTACTGAGATATTTAGAATTTCTGTTATCCTTTCTTCATTCTTGATATCCCAAGTTTCTTTTTGTTAAAATTTCCCTTCTATATGAAGAATTTCCTCTATTATTTCTTTCAGAGCAGGTCTGCTGGAAATAATTTCTCTTAATTTCTTTTCATCTGAAAATATCTTTATTTCAAATTCAGTTAAGGATGTTTTTGGTGGATATAGAATTATATAGGCTTATGGGTTGAAAGTTTTTTTTTGTTGTTGTTGTTGTTGTTTTTTCCATCAGTACTTATAATTGTTGTAACATAATTTGGTTAAACTCCTCACAGTTTCCAATAGGAAACCCACAGTCACTCAAGCAGTGGTTCCCATTTAGGTAATGCATCATTTTTGCCTGGCTGCTTTCAAAATTTTTTCTTGGTCTTTCCTTTTCAGTAGTTTGATTATAATATGTCTGGAATGGATGTCTCTGGGTTTATTGTGTCTCATGTTCACTAAGCTTCTTGAATTAATAGGTTTGTGTATTTTGACAAGCCTAGGAATTTTCAACCATTATTTATTCACATATTTTTCAGCATTGCTCACTTTCTTCTCTCTGGGATTCAGATTACCTGAGTTTTATACTTTTTGTTATTTTTCCAGAGGTAAAGCACTTCAATTATTTTCAATACTTTCCTCTGTTGTTCAGATTGGATAAATTCTATTTATCTAGCTTAAAGCTGTCTCTTTTATTTGTAATCTCCATTCTACTATTGAGGTCATTTAGTGAGTTTTAAATTTTGATTATTATATTTTAAAAATTCTAAAATGGCCATTTAGTTTTCTATATATCTTTTATTTCTTTCCTGATAGTTTCTATTTTTGAATTTGTTTTAAGAGTATATTCACCCACATTTCACCCATTCAAACTGTAATTTGAATAATTTTTACTATATTCAAAGAGTTGCACAACCTTAACTATGATAAAATTTTAGGACATTTTCATCATCCTCAAAAGACATCTTGTACCCATTATGAGCCAGTCCCCATTCCCTCCTTTCTTCCCATTGTGCTAAGCAAACATTAATATACTTTCTGTCTTTATCCATAATAGCTAATTCCATATGTTCCATATAAATTGAGTAATACAATATGTGGTATTTTGTGAGTGATCTTTGACTTACCATAATGTTATGAAGGTTCATTCATGTCATAACATATATAAATAATTTATTCTATTTTTTGCCAAATAATATCCCATTGCACGGATAATACAGTATTTTGCTTATCCATTCATCAGTTGATGGACATTAGGTTTTTCTCCTCACTTATTAACCATTATGAATAAAACATCTATGAATATTTGCATACAAATTTGTTGTTGTCATGTTGATTTTATCCAACCTAGTGGGTGGGAAGTATTTTCTCAATTTTTTTAATAAATTCATAGAATTTATATTTTTTACATTAATTTTAGTTCTACAGAAAAATTGAATGGGAACTATAAAGAATATTCATATACCCCTCTCCCTTCATATACAGTTTCCCCTAGTATTAACTTCTTGCATCAGTGTGGTACATGTGTTATAGTTGATGAGTCAATAATGATACATTATTAAATAAGGTTCATAGTTTATGTAAGCATTCACTGTTGGTGTTGTACAGTGCTATAGGATTTCATAAATGTATAATGTCATGTATCCATCATTATATTAATAGTATCATAAAAAATAGATTACTCCACCTATTCATCTCTGCCTCACTTCCCCTAAATATCTGGTAACCACTGATTCTTTTCCTGTCTTTATAGTGTTGCCTTTTCTGGAGTATTTTATATTTGGAATTATACAGTAAATAGCATTTTAAGCCTACATTCTTTCACATAGCAATATTCATTTCAGGGCCCTCTATTTCTTTTCTCAGATTATAGCTTTATTTATTTTTATTGCTAATAACATTCCATCATTTTGGATGTACCACAATGCATTTATCCATTTACCTATTGAAGGACATCTTGGTTGATTCCAAGTTTTAGCAATTATGAATGAAGCTGCTATAAATATTCTCATGCAGGTGTATATGTGGACATGAATTTTCAACTAATTTGGGAAACTACAAAGGAGCACAACTGCTTGATCATATGGTAAGAATATGTTTAGTTTTGTTCAAACTGAAAATTTGTCTTCCAAAGTGGCTGTACCATTTTGCATTCTCACTAGCTGTGAATGTGAATTCTGGTGGCTCCACATCCTTGCCAACATTTGGTGTTGTCAGTAGTTTTGATTTTAGCCATTCTAATAGATGTGTAGGGTATATCATTGTTGTTTTAATTTGAAATTTCCTAATAACATAAGCTCTTGAACATTTTGCATATCATTATTTTCCATCTGTGTATCTTCTTTAGTTAGGTATCTGTTCAGGTCTTTTGCAAATTTTTTAAATGGGTCGTTTGTTTTCTTAATGTTGAGATTTAAGAGTTCTTATGCATTTTGGAACACACATATCAGATATATGTATTACAAAATTTGTTCCTTGTCTGCGGGTTGTCTTTTCATTCTTTTAACAGAATTTTTGGCAGAATAGAAGTATAATATTTTTTTCTTTTTACCTTTTTTTTAATATAACTACTGGAATATTTTATTTTATTTTCATTTTTTAGTATCAGAATATTACCTGGGTAAAAATGTGTTGGTTACATGAATTCCTTTGGTAGAGTTTGAGTCAGGGTTATAAGTGTGTCCATCACCCATGCAGTGTGCATTATACCTGTTAGGTGTGAATTTACCCATCCTCTCCTTCCCCCTCCCACCTGATTGATTTCCGTTGAATTTTACTACCATATATTCACATGAATGTACTATAAGTTTCATTTTAGTAGTGAGTATACATGATTTTTGTTCTTCCATTCTTGTGATACTTCACTTAAGAGGATGGTCTCCAATTCCATCCAGGTTCTTACAAAAGGTGTTAGTTCACCATTTATTTATGACTGAGTAATACTCCATGGTATACATATATCACATTTTATTGATCCACTCATGTATTGATGGGCACTTGGGTTGTTTCCACATCTTTGCAAATATGAGTTGTGCTGCCATAAACATTCAAGTGCAAGTGTCTTTTTTATAAAATGTCTTTTTTTTTTCCTTTGGGTAAATACCCAGTAGTGGGAATGCTGGATCAAATGGTAGGTCTACTTGTAGTTCTTTTAAGTATCTCCATACTACTTTAGATAGAGGTTGAACTAGTTTTCAGCCCCACCAAAAGTGTGTAATGTTGCTTCCTCTCCCTATCCACGCCAACATCTGTTGTTTTAAGACTTCTGGATAAAAACCATTCTCATTGGTGTTAGGTGATAACTCATTGTGGTTTTGATTTTCATTTCCCTGATGATTAGAGATTTTGAACATTTTTTCATATGCTTATTGGCTATTAGTCTATCTTCTTTTGAAAAGAGGTTCTGTTCATGTCTTTTGTCCACTTTCTGGTGGGGTTGTTTGATGATTTCTTGCTGACTCACTTGACTTCTTTGTAGATTCTGTTTATTATCCCTTTATTGCATATATAGTATGCAAATATTTTCTCCCTTTCTGTAGGTTGTCTGCTCTATCGATTGTTTCCTTGGGTGTGTGGAAGCTTTTTAATTTGATCAGGCCTCATTGATTTATATTTGTTGTTACTTTGATTGCTTTTGGGGACTTCTTCATAAATTCTTTGCCTTGGTCAATATCTATAAGAGTTTTTCTGATTTCTTTTTGTAGAATTTCTATAGTTTCATACCATAGGTTTAAATCTGTTATCCATAATGGATTGTTTTTTGTGAATTGTGAGAAGCATGGATCTTGTTTTAGTCTTCTACATGTGGTTATCCAATTTTCTCTGCACCATTTATTGAATATGGGTTCTTTTCACCAGTGGATGTTTTTGTCTGTGTTGTTAAAGATCATATGGTAATATGATGACAGTTTTATGTTTGGATTCTCTGTTCTGATCCATTGGTCTAGGTATCTCTTTTAATACCTGTACCATGTCATTTTAGTTACTGTAGCTTTGTAGTATAGCTTGAAGTCTGATAAAGTGATGCCTCTGGATTTGTTCTTTTTGCTTAGGGTTGCTTTGGCTATCCAGGGTCTTTTCTGGTTCCACACAATGTGTAGAATTATTTTATTTTTTTTTTAGATCTGCAAAAAAATGACATTGGTACTCTAATAGGTATTACATTGAATCTGTAAAACACTTTAGGCAGTATAGACATTTTAACACTGTTGATTCTACCAATCTAAGAGCGTGATGTGTTTTTCCATTTGTTTATATCCTCTGTGATTTCCTTTCTCAGTGTTTTGTTGTTCTCCCTGTAGAGGTCTTTCACCTTATTGGTTAAATATATTCCTAGGCATTTTATTTTCTTTGTTGGTATTGTGAAAGTTTTGAGACTTTGATTTGATTCTCAGCTTCACTGTTGTTAGTACATAGGAATGCTACTGACTTGTGTACATTGATTTTGTCACCTAAGGGTTTGCTGAATTTATTTATCAATACCAAAGGTCTCTTGGCAGAATCTTTGGAGTTTTCTAGATATAAGATCATATTGTCAGCAAAGAACCATAGTTTGAACTCTCTTTACTCCATTTGGATTCTCTTGCTTGATTGCTCTGGCTAGGACTTCCATTAATCTTCTGTATACTTTTTTATTATCAATTTCAATTATTTCTGCTCTGACCATAGCTATTTCTTTTATTCTGGTGGGTTTGGGATTTGTTTGCTCTTCCTTTTCCATTTCCTTGAGATGATTCATTAGATTGTTGTTTTGTGATCTTTCTTTCTTTTGCATGTAGGCATTGTCATAAATTGCCCTCTTATGACTGCTATTGCTGAATCCCACAAATTTTTTAACTTATGTCCCCTTTTTCATTAAGTTTGAAGAATAGTTTGATTTCCATCTTAATTTCCTCCTTTACCCAAAACCCGTTCTGCAGTAGCTTGTTTAATTTCCTTTACTTTATATAGAATTGGATGTTTCTGTTGGAATTTATTTTAAATTTTATTTCACTTTTGTATGAGAAGATACATGGTATAATTTCTATTCTTTTAAATTTGTCAAGGCATGTTTTGTGGGCTAGGATGTGATCAGTCTTAGGGAATGGTTTTGAGCTAATGAGAAAAATGTACACTTAGTGGTTTGGGGGTAGAATGTTCTCTAAATTCTTGTTAGGCCATTTTATTCTTTAAATCCATCATTTCTTTGCTTATTTTCTGCTTGGAGGATCTCTTCTGTTCTGTCAGTGGGATGTTTAAGTCCCTGGTATTACAACGCTGCTGATTATCATTTTGTTTAGACCAAGTAGGGTTTGCTTTATAAATCTGGATCTGAGTGTATCTGTGTTAAGTGCATAAATATTTAGGATTGTTATGTTTTCTTATTGAATTGTTCTGTTCACCATTATATAGTGACTATCTTTGCCTTTCTTTTGTTGATTTGAAGTCTATGTTATCTGATATGAGAATGGCTACAACAGCTTTCTTTTGGTTTCCATTTGCATATAATATTGTTTTTCATTTCTTCATCTTGAGTATGAATGAGTCCTTGTAGGTTAGATGTGTTTCTTGGAGACAGCAGATACTTGGCTTTTATTTTTTTATCCATTCAGCCAGCCTGTGCCTCATTAGTCAGGAGTTCAAGCCATTCACATTTATTGACATAATTGGTAAATCGGGTGGATTTCTTTTCATCCCGTTGAGTATAACTTTATTGCTGTGTTTTTACCTCTTGAACCATCATGGGATCTGGGCTCTGACCTTTACTTTTGGGTGGTTTTACGCTGGTGAGTTTCCATTGTACCGATCCATGTATACTGAAATTCTGGGTCCTTCCTCCAGGGCAGGTCTGATCTTGACAAATTCCCTTACTGTTTGCTTGTCTGAGAAAGACTTTATTTCTCCCTCATATAAGAAACTTAATTTTGAAGGGTATAAAATTCTAGTCTGGGCATTTTTCTGCTTGAGAAAACTGATAATGAGGCCCCAATCCCTCTGGCTTGTAAAGTCTCAGTTGAGAAGCCTGCAGTTTGATGTTTTCCTTTGTATGTTACTTGCTGCTTTTGCTTTATGACTCATAAGAGTGCCTCTTTCAAGTTTACTTTGGCCAGTCTAATGGTTATGTGTGTGGTGACTGCCTCTTCATGATAAATCTCGCAGGGGTCCTTTGAGCTTCTTGAACTTGGGTATCTAGATTTCTAGCAACACAAGGGAAACTTTTTCAATTATTTCCTCAAATAGGTTTTCCAACTCTTGTGTATTTTCTTCCTCACCCTTAGCGATGCCTATGATTCTTATGCCAGTCCTCTTTAGATAGTCCCATGTTTCTTGTAGTTTTTGATCCTCTTGTTTCTCAGTTCTTTCTCTTTGACTGACTTTTTTGACTTGAAAGTGTTGTCTTCAAACTCTGAAGTTCTTTCTTCTACCTGATCTAGTCTATTCTTAAGGCTTTCCGGTGTGTTTTGTATTTCCTTGAGTGATTTTTCTTTTAATTTCCAGAAATTCTCTTTGAATTTTTTTAATAGTTTTATTTCCTTACTAAATTTTTGATTCTTTTCCTTCATTGTTTTGTGATTTCTTTGTGTTGGGCTTCTATTTTCTCTTGTATTTCATTGAGCTTCCTTAAAATCCATATTCAAAGTTTTTCATCTATCATTTCAATATTTCATTTTGGTTGGTATCCATTGGTAGGGAGTTATTGTTTCATTTTAGGGGTGTCCTTTAATCCTGATTTTTTTAATGTTTCCAGTGTTCTTTTGCTGATTCCTTCTCATCAGGGTTCTTGGTCAGGACTTGGAGGTCCTACGCCTGGCTTAGAGGCCTGTCTCCGTGTCCCTGAGGATCAATCCCAGAGCTTGCTAGGGAGATTAGTGCTGGTCTTGAGTTGGCTATGGGTTGTTATAGCATGTTTAGTGTACCTCTCCAGTTACCTCTGACTTACTGTCTTCACCTCTTCCCACAAGTGTGTTGTGAGTTAGGCCCCCCAACTTACTCTTGGTGTTGGTGGGTGGTAAATGTGAGCATAAGTCTGTCACATCCTGTTTTCTTGAGCTGAAAGATTCTATGTTGTACTATATTGTTGTTCTTCCTGTCATTGTTTGATATTTTTGTGACAGAGCTAGCTGCCAAGATATTCTTTTGTGTTTGTGGTATCCTCTGGTCCCCCCCGGTGGAGTACTTCAGTGTCCCAAGCTTTAGAAGGGACCCTATAGCTCCCAGGTGGTTTCTTGATCTCCACCACCACCGAGATGGCGGAGTAGCAAGGCAGTTCATGGCTAGGTTGTGGGAGCCTGAAAGTGTTTGCAAAGCCTCAGTGGGGCTCTGAAGTTGGTTTTCCAGCCACTAGGTGGAGGCCCTGGTAAGAGGGTCAGGACAAGCTCTCTAAACCAGAAGGGCTCTTCATGGGGAAGGGGCCTAAATGCTTATATTCTATGGCCCATGCTAGGATCTTTCTGCCATTATCCAGTAGCATGGTTTTTCTGTGGGGAGGGGTAGGCACTCCTCCAAATGGCTACTCCTTGGACACCCACACAGCTTGTAAGATTGAGTCAGTAAATGCTACAACAGGCCTGCATATTGACCTCCCTGCCAGTAGGTGGCTCTTGCAGAAAGGAACAAGCAGCAATGTTGCTTTTTGGTCCTGTGATTCACTCTACTCTCTCAGGAAAAGCACTCAAATGGGTGGGGCTCTGGAACTTCCAGGTGAGTTCTTAATCTCTGCCACAGCAGTGCCGGGTGGGGAAGTGTGGCTTGGCAGGGATAATTTGGGTGAGCCTGTCCTCAGGCTCCACAAAAGTTGGCAAGGTAGCTGTTTATTCAGGGGTCAAAGGTCTGCTCCCACCTTGGGCAGAACTGCCAGGGAGAGACTGAAGTGGCCCCACCCAGCCAGAAAGTCTATTTGTGGAGGCAGGTCCAACTGTGTTTCACAAACTGGTGGTCTGCAGTGGGCCTCACACCTCTCCCTGCTCCTCTGCTCCATGGTCTCACCCCAGTGTCTGCTGGCAGGCAGAAGCCCAAGCCAACCAAGGTCCCTCCCAACTGTGCTGTGAGCTAGGAGTTTCCCCACCCAGGATTCCTGCCTGAGCTGAGAGTGTGGTCTCAGTGGGGAAAGGGGTGCCCTGTGAGCATTTCATAGGTAGGACTCACACTGCACTCTTCCCTCTGATCTGCCCACACAAGATCCTTCACCTCCCTAGACCAAGAAGGTCAATCCCTGACCATGCCAGGGAGAGCACACTGGTCCAGAATCACTCATGGGGTGCCTGAGCAAGACTGATGTACCTCCACCTTGGGGCATGCCCTGCTCTGATGGAGCTGCTGGGCAAGCAGCACCAAGAAGGTCTGGCAAGCAGGGAGCTCACAGTTTGAGCACCTCTTGGTCCACTGCAGGACCCCAAGAGGAAAGGCCTGAGTCCCACACTCTGTGGAAGCCTCAGTGTGATGTCTCAATTGTCTCTCTTGGCAGCTGCAGGTGGGATAGGGGAAGGGGAGGGAAAGAGTCTGTATGGAGGAGTGCTAGCACTCTGGTCATCTCAGACCTTCCCTCTGGGAGGCAGTCCACCCAGAATGTCCAGGCTCTGGAGTCACGCAAATCACCCAGGACCCCTGGACCCCTATGCTTCCTGCAGTCTGAGCTGGATTTGGGAAATGTCTGTGCGGGAATGAGTAGGATGAAACCTGGGGAGTTGAAGCCCACTGGGGAGGACAAAGATGCTCAGTGGATAAAGAAGCAATATGGTGCCTGCCATCCTGTCTTAGATCTGGGGGAGGTGGGATGTGCCCTGGGGCCTAGGAGATTTTTGCCCTGTCCACAAACAGTTCCCAGATCACTTCTGGCAGCAGACTTTGGGATTGTGTGGGTATAAAGTCTCTCCAGAAGCTCAGGATTCCACCAACTGTCAGAGATGTGGTGAGGCGGAAGCAAAACTCTCCACCTACCCTTCTCACTGGACTCTAAGACTCTTAGGGATTGATTTTCACCAATACCCTGCTCCTTTTTGTTCTGCACAACAACTTCTTCTTTTGCAGCCTCCCAAAGGCTCTGGCACCCTTCCTTCAGACCCACATCTGATCTATGTCTGTCTGTCTGTTCATTTTTTCTCTTTCATCTAAAACTTCTCCTTCTTACTGAGATGTTGTGGCAGCTGATGTCTCTGGTCATCTTGTCATCTTGATTTCTTCAGAAATTTTAGATTTTAATGAAGTCTAAATTGTAATTTTTTTCTTTTATGGATTGCGCTTTTGGTGTTATATCTAAAAAGTCATCCCCAAACCAAACATAGCCTAGATTTTTCTAGGAGTTTTATAATTTTGTGCTTTACATATAGGTCTACAATTCATCTTAATTAAATTGTGATAGGCAGTGTACAGTGTGTGTCTAGATTCAATTGTTTTTTGCATGTAGATGTCAAATTGCTCCAATACCATTTCTTGAATAGGCTATTATTTCTCCTTTGAATTGTCTTTACCCTTCATCAAAGTTCAGTTGACTATATTTGTATGGGTCTGTTTCTGGGCCTCTATTCTGTTCCATTGATATTTTTGTCTATTCTTTCACCATTTCCACCCCGTCTTAATTAAGTATATGTTTATAGTGAGTCTTCAAAAACCATAGTGTCAGCTCTCTGAATTCCTTCTTCTTCAATATTTTGTTAGTTAGTCTAGGGTTTTTTTTTGCATTTCCATATAAACTTTAGAATGAGTTTGCCAATTCCACAAAGAAACTTCCTGGGATTTTGATTAGGATTGTGTTGAATGTATGGATCAAGTGGATAAGAACTGACATCCTAAAAATATTGAGTGTTTAGATCCATATACATGGAATATCTATTTCTTTAGTCAACTTTGATTTCTATTATCAGAATTTTGTAGTTTTCTTCATATATTTCTTATACATATTTTGTTAGATTGATATCTAAGTATTTCAGTTTTGGTGCTAATGTAAATGAAGTTGTGTTTTTAAGCTTAAATTTTAATTGTTTGTGGGGGGGGAGGCGGGATAAGGGCAACGTACATAACCTAAACATCTGTACCCTCATTGCTGGTACACAGGAAAGCAGTTGACTTGTATATTAACTTTATATCCTGCAACCTTGCTATATCATTTATTAGTTCAAGGAGTTTTTTTTTTAATTTGGGATTTTCTTCATAGACTATCATGTTATCTACAAAAAAGACAGTTTTATTTCTCCCATTCCAATATGTGTACCCTTTTCTCATCCTATTGTGTTATATAGGACTTCCAGTTTGATGTTGATGAGGAGTGGTGAGAGGGAAGATACTTGCTATTTTCCTGATCTTTGCAGAAAAACATTTAGTTTCTGACCATTAAGTATAAAATTAGCTGTAGGATTCTTGTGGTTATTCTTTATCAAGTTGAGGAAATTCCCTTCAATCTTGTTGAAAATTTTTAACATGAATGAGTATTGGATTTTTTAAAATGTTTTTTTTTCTGTATCTAGTGATATAATCATATGATTTTTCCTTTTTATCTTCTTGAAGTGACTGATTAATTGGTTTTCATATGTTAATTTAACCTTGTATAACCTAAATAAATCCTAGTTGATCATGGTGTATAATTCTTTTTATACATTGTTAGATTTTATTTGATAGTATCATTCAGAATTTTTTCATCTATATTCATCAATGATATTGATCTGTAGTTTTAATTTCTTTTTTTATTTTTTTTTATTTCAGGGTATTGTGAGGGTACAAACATTAGGGTTTAATTTCTTGTAATGTTTTTATCTGGTTTTGTATTAGGGTAATACTTGCCTCACAGAATGAGTTAGGAAGTATTCCCTTTGTTTCTATTTTCTGAAAGGGATTGTATAGAATTGGTATAATTTTCTTAAATATTTGGTAGAATTTACCATGAACCCATCTTGGCTTGGTGCTTTCTCTTTTGGAAGATTATTAACCATTGATTCAATTTCTTTAATAGCTAGAGTCCTAGTCAGATTATTTATTTCTTCTTGTGTGAATTTTGGTAATTTGTGTTTTTCAAGGAATCAATCCACTTCCCCTATATTATCAAATTGTGAGCATACAGTAGCTTATAATATTTTTATTATTTTTAAAAGGTTTGTAGGAGCAATAGTGATAGCCTTGCTTTTATTTTTTATGTTAGTAATTTATATATTCTTTCATATTCCTTAGTCTGATTAGAGGTTTACCAATTTTATTGAACTTCTCAAGGAATCAGGTTTTGGTTTCATTGATTTCATGTTTCCAATTGCATTTGTTTCTGTTCTAATTTTTATTATTACTTCTTTTCTGCTTACTTTGTGTTTAATTTGATCATTTGTTTTTCCAGTTTCCTAAAATGGAAACTTGGTTAATTGATTTTATCTCTTTCTTCTTTGTAATATATATATGCAATTCCACAAGTTTCCCTCTAAGCACTGCATTCATTGCATCCCACAAATTTTGATAAGTTGTATTTTCATTGTCGTTTCATTAAAAATATTTTTATTTATCTCGAGACTTATTTTTCACTAATATGTTATGTAGAAATGTGCTGTTTGATCTTTACATACTGGGGCTTTGCAGGTATCTTTTTATTCTTTCTAGTTTAATTTCATTAGGGAATGGCGGCATACATTTTATGATTTATATTCTTTTACATTTGGTAAGGTATGTTTTAGGGCCCAGATTGTGCTCACTCTTGGTAAATAATCCAAGTCAGTTTAAGAAGGATGGGTATTCTGTTGTTTTTGGATAAAAATGTATAAATATCAATTAGGTCCAGTTGACTGATGATGCTGTTTGGTTGAACTCTGTCCTAACTGATTTTCTGCCTGCTGGATCTGTCAATTACTGATAGATGGCTGGTGAAGTGTCCAAGTATAATAGAGAATTCATTTTTTATCATTGAAATTCTATCAGTTTTGCTTCACGTATCTTGCTACTCTGCTGTTATGCAAATTCACCTTAAGGATTGTTGTGTTTTCATGGAGAATCAACCCTTTATCATTTTGTAATTCTCTTCTTTATCCCTGCAGTTTTTCTTGTTTTGATGTCTCCTTTGTCTGAAATTAATATAGCTACTCCATTTTTTTATTGGTGTTAGCATGATATATCTTTCTCCATCTCTTTTACTTTTAATCTATTTCTGTCTTTATGTTCAAAGTTGGTTTCTTGTAGATAACAGATTTGGGTGTTGCTTTTTCCATCCACTATGACAGTGTCTATCTTTTAATTGGAATATTTAAACCATTGACTTTAAAAGTGATGATCGATATAGTTGGATTAATACCTACCATATTTATAATTATTTTCTATTCATTGCCTTTGTTCTTTGTTTCTGTTTTGTCTCCCATTCTTTTTCTGCCTTCTCTGGTTTTTATTGAGCATTGTATATAATTCTAATTTATTGCCTTTTTTATCATACTAATTATGCTTCTTATTTTGCTACTTTGTTGTTCCTCTAGAGGTTTCAATATAGATTTAGAACTAATCCAAGTCCATTTTCAAACAATACTATACTACTTTACGGTTAGTTGTGTTACCTTCTAATTAAGTATTTGCAATTCCTCTCTCCTAATCCCTTATAACATTGCTGTCATTCATTTAGCTTATCCTTATATTATAAATTGCCAAATACATCTTTGCTAGTATTATTTTGAATATATTGTTAACAATTAAATCAATTAGTAATAGGGAAGATAAAAACTTAATTTTACTTTCATTTATGTTTTATCTCATGCTCTTTCTTTAAGTAGATCCAAGTTTCAGACTTATATCTTTCTCATTCTTTGTGAAGAACTTCTTTTGATACTTCTTGCATGGTTAGTCTACTGGCAAAAAAATAAAAATCCCTTAATTTTTGTTTGATTGAAAAATTCTTTATTTCTCTTTCCTCTTGAAGGATAATGTTGCTGGATAAAGATTTCTAAGTTGCTGTTTATTATTATTTGTCCTTTCAATACTTTAAATGTATCGGTCTACTCTCTTCTTCCTTGCCTGGTTTTTGAAGAGAATTGTGATGTAAATCTTATCCTTTCTCCTCTGTGGGTATTTTTTTAAACTTCTTGCTTCTTTCAAGATTTTCTCTTTGTCTTTAATTTTCTGCAGTCAGAATATGAAATTCCTATGTGTAGTTGTTTTTTTTTTAAATATATTTATCCCATTTGTTGTCCTCTGACATTTCTGGATCTGTAGGTAGATGGCTGCAATAATTTTTAAAAATTCTCAATCATTTGTACTTTTAATACTTTTTTCTATTCCAGCCTCACTTTCTTCTTCTTCTGGTATTTTCATTCTGTATATGTTATACCTTCTACAATTTTCTGAAGACCTTGGGTGTTTCTGTTCCATCTTATTTGTTTATTATTTTCTTTGCTTTTTGGTTTGGAAAGTGTCTATTAACTTTTCTTTATGCTCATTGATTCTTTCCCCCACCTCTCAGTTTTATAAAGGTATAATTGACAAAGAAGAATTATGTATATTTATGGCGTACAGTGTGATGGTTTGATATATTTGTACATTGTGAAGTGATTAAATCAAGGTTAATTAGCTTATCCAATCACCTCATATACTTATTTTTTGTTGTGAGAGCATGCTTGTTGATTCTCTATGTCCAATCTATAGATGATCCCATCAAAGGTATTCATCATTTTTTTATTTCAAAATGCTAAGGAGGTACAAATGTTTTTGTTACATGGATACCTTGCATAATGCTTAAGTCAGGAATTTTAGTGTGCCATTCACTGGAATAGTGTTCATTGTACCTGATAGGTACACTTTTATCTCTCACCCCCTCCCACCCTCTCCCCTTTTTGTTTTCCAATGACCTTTATATCTCTTTGTGTCCATGTGCGCCCATCATTTAACTCTCAATTATTGAGTACATGTGGTATTTTTTTTCCACTCATGAGATACTTCACTTAAGATAATCATCTCCTGTTCCATCCAAGTTGCTAAAAAAGAAATTATTTCATTACTTTTTATGGCTGAGTAGTATTCCGTGGTGCATACACACACACACACACACCACATTTTCTTACCACATTTTCTTCAACCACTCATGAATTGATTTTTTTATTATATCCAGAATTTTCTTTTTTATATTTCTCTAGAGTTCCCATCACTTTGCCTATATTAACCACCTTCTCTTGCATGTTGTCCATTTTTTGTCATTAGTAGCGTAAGCATATAAATTTTAGTTATAATTCTTCTACTGATAATTCCAAAATCTCTGACATATCTGAGTGTGGTTCTGATGATTGCTCTTTCTCTTCAAACTGTGTTCTTCTATCTTTTAATATTCCCTGTAGTATTTGTTGAAAGCTGGACATGATGTATTGGATAAAGGAACTGAAGTAAATAGATTTTTAATGTGAAGTTTTATTTTTATCTGACTAGGTGTTGGGCTTGGTCTAATTTTTGCTATTTCTGTAGGTGTCAGTATCTCAAATTTCCTCTATTATCATTGTTTTTATCTCTACTCTGGACTTTGAGTTTCCCTAGTGACTTCTTCTTAACAAGGTGTAAAGCATGTAGTTTTTTCAAGGGGAGCTAAGGTTGGTTATTTTCCTTCCTTCAGATAGTTTCTGGATAAACCCCAATTGATTAGGTTCTGGTAAAATAGTTTCTCTGAGCATATTCTTTGTTAGGGGAACAAAATGCTCTGGATGTATTTCAAATGGCTACTTTTCCCCTCACTGAGGCAAAACATGAGGGGATTTTTTTTCTGATTTTTCATTGTGTGAATCTGGTAGGTCTCCTTAGGACAAAATTCCTGATAGTATGGGGGTCCCACTAAGACTAGACCTCCCTAAAGTTTTTAACTCTCAAGCCTATCCACACCGAGTCTTCAGCAATGTGTTATTAATAATTACAGTTTAAGTTTTCTACCTTGGTACTGGCACTAACGATAGACTTCTTTCCTAGGCTTCTACTCCAGTAAGCTGTGATTCTGTAATTTCCTTGTCTTTCCGATATTGAAGGCTGAGGTTCATTCTGTGACCTTAATTCTCTGATGAATCTAAGAAAAAATTTTGATTTTTAGTTTGTTCAGTTTTTGTCTCTGTTAAGATGAGAGTGAGGACTTTCAGACTTTCAGGAAGTCTTTCATTTATGTTTTTATTTGCATTTTCCCTGATAGCTAACAATGTAGAACATGTTTTTATGTGTTTATTGGTCATTTGTATGTGATTCATTGGAGAAGGGTCTATTCAGATCCTTTGCTCGTTTTGAAGTTGAGCTATTTGTCTTTTTTCTCTCTGTTTTCTATTCTTTTTTTAAATTTCAGAATATTATGGGGATACAAATGTTTAGGTTACATATATTACCTTTGCTCCATCCAAATCAGAGCTACAAGCATACCCATCTCCCAGATAGTGCACACCGCACCCATTAGGTGTAAATATACCCATCCCTTCTTCCCTCTCCCAATTTATTGAGTTGTAAGAGTTGTAATTTTTGGAGTATATGTTTTTTACTTCTTTTTTTCAATTTTTAACCAAGTATTTTATTCCTTTTGATGCTTTTATAAATGGAATTGTTCTCTTAATTTCATTGTATTAGTTCTTTTTAAGTGTATACAAATATAATTGTTTCATATATTAATTTTTGTATTCTGCAAACTTGTTCAATTCTAGTAGTTTTTTTCTTGGATTTCTTAGGATTTTCTATATATTAGATCATGTTATTTGGAAATAGAGATGGTTTTATCTTTTACTTTTCTATCTGGATTTCTTTTTTTTTTCATTTATTTGCATAATTCCTATAGCTAAAGGCTCCAGTAATCTTTTGAATAGAAGTAATGAGAGCAGACGTCCTTTTGTTTTTCCTAACCTCAAGGGAAGAGCATTTAGTCTTTCATTATTAACTATAACTTTCTGTGAGTTTTTTGTATATACCCTTTATCAGGTTCAGTTCCCTTTTACTTCTAGTTGCAGAGTGCTTTTAGTGAGGAGCAGTATTGGATTTTGTGAAATTCATTTGATTTCTATTGAGATGATAATATGTTTTTGTCATTTATTCTGTTGATATGGTATATTACATTAATTAATTTTTAGGTATTAAACCATTCTTAAATTTCTGAGATAAATCTCAATTGATCATGGTATATAATGTTTTGCAAGTATTTCTGAATTTGTTTTAGGATAACTTTTTTTGAGAAATTTGCATCTAGATTCATAAAATATATTGTTCTGTAGTTTTCTTGTAATATCTATGTTTGGTTTTGGTAGCAGGATAAGACCACCCTTATAGAGTGAGTTGGGGACTGTTCCTTTTTCTTTCATGTTAGGAAAAATTTTGATTGATTGGGGTCAATTCTTTAAAAGATTGGTAGAATTCACCAAGGATGCTATCTTGTTCTTTGTTTGTGGAAGGTTTATTTTCTCTTTTTTCTTACAGATTTGTTCACATTTTCTATTTCTTTTTGAGTCCATTTTGGTAGTTTGTGTCTTTCTTGGAATTTTTCCACTTCATCTAGGCTATTTAAATTTGTCATACAATTTTTCAAAATATTACTTAATAATCTTTTTTTATTTCTGTAAGGTTGTTAGTAATGTATCTGCTTTCATTCTGATTTATATAAATTGAATTTTCTCTCCTTCGTATTGCCATTCTAGCTAAAAGCTTGCCAATTTTGTTGCTCTTTCAAAAAATAAATTTTTTTTATTTTCTGTGTTATTTTTCTTTTTTGCATTGTATTTATTTCTACTCAAAGCATTGTTATTTTCTTTCATCTACTTTATTTGGGTTTACTTTACTCTTCCTTTTTCTAATTTCATAAGATGTATGATTAGGTTGTTGTTTCGAGATCTTCATTTTTTTTATTGTGGTAGAATACACATAGATTTAAATTGACCAGTGGTGAATCACATTTTTTGATTTGCATATGTTGAGTCATCCTTGCATCCTAGGATGAATCCCACTTTGTCATTGTGGATTATCTTTTTGATATGTTGCTGAGTTCATTTTGCTAACATTTTGTTAAGGTTTTTTGCATTTATATTCATAAGAAATATTGTTCTTTAGTTTTCCTTTTTTTGTGTGTTCTTTCCTGGTTTTGGTATCAACGTGATATTGGCTTTGTAGAATGAGTTGGGGAGAGTTCCCTCCTTCTTAGTATTATTGAACAGTTTCAGTAGAATGGGTGCCAATTCTTCTTTGTAGTTCTGGTAGAATTTGGCTGTAATCCTTGTCATTCAAGGATTTTTGTTCGTGTGTTTGTTTGGAGATTTGTTATTACCGTTTCAGTCTTGCTATTCATTATTCGTTCAGGATTTCTATCTCTTCCTGATTCGGGCTTGGGAGGTTGTGTGTTTCCAAGAATTTATCCATTTCCTCTAGGTTTTCTAGTTTTTGTGTGTAGGGATTTAAAGAATAATCGTGAATGATGTTTTATTTCTGTGGTATCAATTGTAACATCTCCTTTATCACTTCTGATTGAGCTTGAGTCCTTTCTCATCTATTTCTGATTAATCTAGCTAGTGGACTATCCACTTTGTTTATCATTTCAAAGAACCACCTTTTGTTTTGTTGATCCTTTGTATTGTTTTTTGGTTTCCACTTTGTTTAGTTCTGCTTTGAGCTTTGTTGGTCCTTTTCATCTGTAAGCTTTGGTTTTGTTTTTTTCTTTTTTTTTCTAGTTCTTTTAGGTGAGACATTCGATTGTTAATTTGTGATCTTTCACTGGTTTT